>JAADVF010000127.1:0-51575 GCA_023334555.1 Elongisporangium undulatum
CCACGAAACTCCTCCAGGCCTTCAGCCAGTCGCTGTGAATAATGTAGAACGTGCTACGCGCGCCGCTGCCTCTTGCCAGCAGCGCCACGGCCAGAGCCTCCTCCTCGGCGCGCACACGCACATAGTCGATGCCCAGGAAATCCATGATGTCGACCGAGAAGAGCCCTCTGGCCGCCAACATCTGCACCACGCGCATGAGATAGCGCGTAAGCGCCTGCGCCCGCTCCGAGTCCGACGGCAGCACCGGCAGCTTGTACCCCCAATGTGGGGCAGGCAGTGTCGGCACCACGGGTAGCTGCGACTGCAGCGCCGCATGCAGCGCCTGGAACTCGGTGTACCGCCGCCGCACGAGGTGCTTGCGCAGCGCGTAGTGCACCGTGAGCACGTAGTTTGTGTATGGCAGCGCCCACATGCGCTGGGCCTGCTCCATGGACATGATGCTCACGTCCAGCATTGCGCTGGCGCGCGTGTGGGCCAAATCACCCGAGGGCGGTTTAAGCGGTCGCAGCAGCGGCAGTAGGTCGGCGCCCTGGTACTGCGTGTCGGGCGGCAGCAGCGGCAGCGAGCTTAAGAACCGGTAGGCCACGGCCTGGCGCTGGAACGGATCGACCTTGTGGCAGCACTGGGTCAACGACAGCTCGTCCTCTCCGCTGCCGTCACGCTCGGTGCCTTCGCGACCCAGCGCATGGCGCAGACTCAGTGCGCGGAATGCCGATACGATCTGCTCCTGCGACGCGCCCACCGGTACCTGCAGCTCCGCGTAGGCGTCGCTCGCGATCTCCTTCGCGCGCACGGCCGTGAGGCGCATCACTTCTGGCCGCGAACCCGACGGTTCATGGATCCAGAGTAGCACGCGGCCTTTGTCACAAGGCGCAAAGATCCGCAAACGCCGTTTCACCTTTTTCACTTTTGCCAGAGGCTGGAGCTGTGGCTGTGGCTGGAGCGCGTTTGGTCTCGGTGTCAGCACATGAGCAGATCGCAGTCCAGAGAGATTTGCTGCGGCTGGCCAACTTCAACAAGGTCCTCCGATTCGACGCAAGCTGGGATGGTGTCTACCACATGCATTCGCGTCTGAAGTCATCCCGTCGGGCACAACGTCCGACACGGATGGCCGTATTTTTATATTTCGATTGTATTTTACCAAAAGTAGGTAAGAAAAGAACAATATCGACCGTAAAGAGGGTCGGGAGGAGCTGCTGATCCGGAGAACAACTGGTCGTGAGTTCGCTCTTGATGCACGGACGACCGAGCTCCACTCCTCTCCCCCTCCTCTCCTCCTCTCCTTTGCTCCATGGCACGAGCATTGTACCGTATGGGGATCTCAGCTTCGTTCGTAAGCCCAGTTCGTGACCAGTCAATCGCCACGTCTCCAGTCGCGCCTGGCTGCTTGGTCGGCGTGCAGAAACACGGGCCACAGTCACGTCTGCTTCGTAGTTAGTTAACAAGGTCAAGGAGTCAGTTCACCGCTTTGAAGGCACATTAGGCAGCTCCTCCGCCACCCAATAGGAGGACCACTCCCTGGGCGGACGAGCCATAGTCATCCAACCATGCCTCAACAGACACGAGAGGACGAACGCTTGGGTTGGGAGCTCTTGGCCCCAGAGCGTTTCTGGGCTCGTACAGTACGAAGGCCCTTGCTGCTAGCCAGTACACGACTGATCATTACGCTTTGTACTGGACCTCTGCAATACGCTGATGGCGGTCGCCGCTTTGGCAGCTCTGTCTGCTATGCGAGTGCGGCATTGCTTTGCGCAGGTGGTTCAGAGCCGTTGCCCGGATTACGACACGGCTTCCCAGTCGTAGTGGGGCACCATCAGATGTCTACCTCATGTGCAGCCTCGTTCGTAAAGCGGCAGACAGCGCAGACCGCACACGCGTCAGCGCTACTAATGCCTGCGCTTTCTTCCGACCTGTTCCCAAGCTTGACGCCGAAGCCGGAGACGATGGTCGGTGCTTGTCTTTGCGCCGCCGCTCGCTCCTTCAAGCTTTGCTGGGCCTTTCTTGACAGGGATCTCAGACAGAAGCGACAGTGCAGAGCTCTGGTCTTTGGATGGCGGGATAATTATTTAGTGGTTAGACAACCAAGGCCAGCAGCTTTGCGTTGATGTGTTGGCCACAACTCTTCAAGATCCATAGTCGTAAACTGCAGTCACAAACTGACATACAACAACTCGCCATTGCGAGAGCGGCAAGGCCTGCGCTAGTAGCACCCAACAAGCTGGAATCAGAACACGAAGTTGAAGCTCTCCATATGCCGATTTTGTTTCGTTCGCCACAGGTTTCCGGGAAACTAAACACGGTAAACTACGACTGGTCGAGCGATCGCAAGGTCTGGGTTGTTGTTGTTCGGTAATCAATCACCCAACGACACTCTCCACTTGAATCTCCACGCATCCTGCAGCAGCGTCAACATGCACGCGTCCCAATCTCCGGCCACGAGCCGACGCGTACTGTACGGATAATGGGGAAGAACGCAGATACTAAAGGGTGCTGCTTGCTCTGGCGTGCGCGCGCGCGCGCAATCGCTATGGTTCTGAGTGGGCTCTTGTCTTTGCTGCCTGCGTCGTTCTTTTTTCCCTTTGACAGGCGAAAGAAAAGGAGCAAGAGAACACCTCGGAACTATGCGCTTCAAACCGAAACCGAGTGGCGCATGCGGAACTCTACGAAACGCACGCGGGCGTCCTGGGGCTGGCTGGCGTAGGTGCCAGTACAGTAAGGTTCTCCCGGCGCTCTCTACTCGGAAGGCACGAATCCACGCGCAGCAGAACCCTGCGCAGATGCCACCAAGTGAATACTCCCGCTCGTATCTTCTGTAAGAAATGTATTTTTGATAGATTTCAATCCAGTCAGCAACCGACACATGGGTGCACCCAACATGTGATGCACTCACTGGCGTCAGTCAGTTCCAGGCAAGGCGATCCTCCGCGGTTTCTATCGTGGTATCGCTCTCGATGGACGTCGCTCTCCCCAACTGGAGCGGATGCGACGGCTGCAGTGCGTGTACCCGTAACGGAAGCGCAAGCCCGAGCTTCGTTCGTATGTCCAGTGAAGATGCACAAGCGTCGCGTCTCCAGTCGCATCGCCTCAGCCTGGCTGCTTTGAATGCCAGCAGCAAAGACATGACCATGACAAACGTTTGGGAGGCCATTGCTGAAACTGTCTCAAGACGACTGACTTCAGCACGAACATGCAGCGCGACTCTGGGCCACAGATGAAGGCCGCCGCAATTCTACATGAGACAGCGCGTAGAGACGAGCGCTTTTGGGCCTGGAGACATTTCTACGGACCGCTTTGAAGCAGAAGGCGCAAGCTGCACAGAGCTGGTTCGCTTCAACCCGCGCACGAAGCAGTTTCACATCCGAGGTGGCTCTCTGAAACCAAGAACACCCCAGGGCATGTGCTTTCTGCTCGGTGATCCAGAGGCCGCGCTTGTCTTTGCGCGTTTGCTTCACCATCGATGGATTTCTCCACCGGGTCAGCAAAGAAATGCAGCACCAACCAACGAGTGGCGTCCCTTGAAGATCCATTTGGGGCTTTAGAATCAACCGAGCGTATCATGTGGACGCGTTTCAGCCCGACGAGCCTTTTGTCATCAAGCGCCGAGCCTGTCGATCAAATCGCTCGCACGACACAAATCCGGTGGATCCATTGAACCGCCGCGACTTGGGCGTGCTCATGCTCTCGGAGGCCGCCTCTTGGAGCCTGCTATTTTAAAACGACCAACTTTCGAAACGGTCAGCTCGTTGGCTTCCGATTCTTCGCGAACGCGTTCGTATCAGGTCGAGAACATGACGAACTCTTGTCTTTGCAACACGCTCACTTTTGCCCGATATTAGAACAACAACAAGAGAGAGAAACCCATGGATCGGGCAAGAGAGAGAGACGCACGCCATGGAATTTACGCTACGCACTCGCGCCTTTCGCGCTGCTGGTGATGGAGCGGGCGCTCATTTACCGTAGACTCGCTATCTTTCCACTCAGAATTCTTGTTCTCGGGCCCATCCGTTCCCGAAATCTGTTCCGCGGATTTGGTTGGCTGACAGAAAAGATCGAGGCTAAAAATAGCGGGATGGGTACACTACAGTGGAATCTTTGGGAACTTCCCTCCAGCCAAATATGCATCAATAGAGGCCTCACAGTACGCCCGGGAAGACCCGCAGCTCCGCTCGAAGCGTCACGGGCATGGCCGTTGGGCCGGCATCGCGTGCGGATAACGCATGCAAGGCACGTGCGAGTGCGGAGACACCAGGCGTTATGCTCGCCCAGGCGCTACAGATGCGGATACCAGTGACTGTACGGGTCGCTAACGGCCCGCTGAAGCTGCAAACGATCCATCTTGGCGGGTAGCAGTGACACGTGGACCAATTTCCCGTCGAGTGCGCAAAGATTCACGAATAATAGCTCGCCCCGTGGGCTGGAGTCTTCTTCACCAGGATGAGAGACCCTCGTACTCCTTAATCAAGACGCTTGCGCCGTGGAGGGACAGCTTGCTGTAGAACAGCTCCCGTCATGGTTGAGAGGTGTCCACTTTGAGCACGCCCCGAGCATTGGGTCCTCGCCATTAGCATATGTCGGCGGCGTGGCAATCACCAGGAAGAGTGTCCAAGGCAGGCTTCATGGCCTCCAACCAAAGTCCATTACAGTGGTTGTTCGCCAAGGAGATCATGAAGAGGCTCAGCCCCAGCGCTTTTTTCGCGTCATCATACGCTTGTAGTTGAAGATCTATACACCGAAACGTAGCGAATGCGAACTTGGCGGAGTTTGAGCTTGAGCAAATACTAGTGAAGGCCCTTGGCCAGTGGCGCATCCGGGTTGTCGGTGCAGACGGTCATGGTAGTAGCCACACATCAAGCGGCGGCCGCTGCTCCAACGCGGTCGCCAAAGATAAGAGCCGTCAGCATTGGTCTGTCGCATGGCGTGGACAGCGCTCTTCCTCAGCAGACGCGACGGGAGCCACGCATGCAGTCGTGCTGTCGCGGATGAGCTCCTCCCTCAGCGTATAGTGCGGGAACGTGAGCTGCACGGCACGACCCAGCATTTTGCCCCCTCCATGCAGTAGAAGCCGCACCATTGGTGACACCACGTATCTGAAATTTGGTCCAGACGAATGAGCCTGTCCGTCCAAATATGTGCGGAATCAATCAAGCAAGATGCGAAGCACACGTGCGTGCGACCAGGAGTTGTTGAAGGAAAGACACGGGGCCGTTGGCTATGTGAGTGTTGTTCCAACGGGCCGCATCTGCGCCACGACACAAAGCACTGATCACGGGGGGGATCGTGCTGATTGTGGGTGACTGACCCACCGTTCATTCACGCGGATGGAACAATAACGCCCGCGCAATAGAATGCGCCATCATCTGTGATCTGCATTTGATAGGAGTTTGTACGTACATACATCGTACACATAATCCCACCCACTACAATCCTCGCGCGGCTGACGTACGTGGGCTATCATCCGTCAACGAGTGGTTGTGTTCGTCGCGTAGTAGGCGGATGCGCAGGAAAAGAAAGAGGAGGGGATGAGAGGAGGTGTAGCGGATGGCACGTACGTATGCGCACCCTGGGAAGATTACAGTTGATCTCTGAAAGGACAAAATGTTTCCTTTCACTACAAGACAACAACTTCAATGCGCTGGTACCTACCGTGCCACCAGCCACAGAGTCGGACCAGCAGCTTCCTGTCTCTCGCTGGGTGCGTGAACCTAAGCAAAGCACTGTCTGTCCTGGGTATGGAGCGCTCGCTGGATCGGGAATCCTCCTCTCCTCCCTGGCGTGCGTATGCGGAGGGGAGCAACGGCAGGCGGACGGACGTTCCGCATAAATACTGGCACTGGCAGCGGATCCATGGCGGCGGCCACTGCGTTCCCGCTTGCTGGCCCCCGAAGCACGCAGAAAGGAAGAGGGAAATGGAATAGAACATTAAGTATACCATCTGCGGATCCGTTCGCACGCAGCAATCCCCTTTTTCCGATTCACCGCAGTCGCTCGTCCCCGTCATCGATGTCGCCTCATTTGGACGTGGGGTTCGCCGCGGCTTGGCCCCTACCGGGCGCCGGCATCCCACTGTGCCGCTCTGTGAACGGGTTAATTGGACGAAAAATAGCACTTCAACCAATCAGATTGCGCGATCTCAAAAAATTCGAAGCGACCCACGAGCAGACGAGCCGGAGTCGTTCCGTTGCATCAGAAGGGGGGAGGAGGGAAACGAACACGTTCCCTTACAAGAAACTACCAAAAGCCCAAACCGATAGCCGGAAATATCGAATTCGGCCACGCAGGCAGAAGCTTCAACCCAGGCGCTGAGCCCAAGATGCCTTCCTTTCCACGTTCACTTGATATTGGGAAGCCGAGGCGGTTGGGTTGCGATCCTGGCGCCCACCAAGAGCGGAGTTTGATTTGACGACAGGAGGTCCCCCTTGGTCGCCTGTTGTTCCGTCATGCCCATTCTGCCGAGGCTTCATACGTGTCGGGCTCGTCTTCCTTGTGAAAAATCCCCCCTTTCCTTTCCTTTCACTCGGGAGATGATGGAGAGATCAGGATGTTCACGCATATCATAACGATGGCGTTGACACGCACACACATCGAGCATGCTGGCCCCTCTGCCGGCCTGTGTGTAAAGCTGATCCCCACCGAACCACCAAAAGGATTCAAAGGCGGTTCACAAGCACCTGCCCAATGGCGCCATCTCCCCGCCCAACGCCAGCGTCCAGCTGGCACAATTTGGCGCATAGAAGAACCAAGACTAGCGACTTTTGAGATGCAGAGCCGGGCAGGCAAGAGCTCTTGGCGCTGGTCGGTGGTTGGGACGAAAACCACACATGCCCTGCCCTCCGTGCGTACACACGCCGTCCCCTGCTCGCAGTGACGTGGTGCGCATGTCAGATTTGGCAAGCCGTTGGTTGATGCGATGCTGCTGCGGCAGCGTGCTTGCTTTTTTTTCTTCTTCTGTCGTTCTGGTTTCGGGATGGCTGCCTCCTCCCTGAGGGATGAACGTGCGTCAGTGCGCTGGCGCCATGGCACCTAAGCATCGAAAACCTAGGCCCACTGGATCGCCAGCGGCCTCAAAAAAAGGAAAAACAGAGCCAAAAGAGAGCGCGTAGGTAATTTATCGCCAATTGGCTTCGCCCGAGTATGGGCAGGTCCGTATTTTATCGCGCCAAAGACACGAAGCCTGAAGAGTCGGCGGGAGGGTTCAGGGCAGGTTAGGGTTCCGTGGCCTTGAGTTGCGGTGGCGTTGTTGAGTGCGTTTTAGACATTCGGCTTTTTTGGTTGTACACAGCCAAACCAAACCTCTGCGTACAGACGTTGGAGGCAGGCGGTGCGTATTTGCACTGTCGCGTCTGTCAGCAGTCACGCCACTCTCGCCTCTCTCTCTCCTCGGCCGCGGCCTGCTCTTCACACTCAAGTCGGTTCATTCTTTCTTTCGATCCCTGCGAGGGACCGAACCGTCCAAAGTGATCGTCCTCAGTGGGGAATACGCGACAGGGCCCCCGCGCGCACGGACGTGGAGGAGCGCCGGAGTCGGCGCGCAGCAGCACGACGGGACTTGCGGCGCAGTTTCCCATTTCACGCGCCTGAGGGACATGCGCGACGCCGCCGTCGACAGCACAGGACCCCCAGTGGTGCTCTCAGTTTTCCATTCGACGCAGCCAATGGACAGCGTCGCCATCCTGCCCCAGCAGCCGGAAGCCGTGAACATGACCTCATCGCCGCTCTCCAGCTCGCCTGCAGCGATCGATATGCTTTCGACCGCCTCGATGAGCGCGGTGCGATCGCCTTGTCGGACGAAATCGAAAAAGATCCGACCGCTCGAACACGACGAGGACGAAGAAGAGAAGGAGAAGCGCGTGCACCAGCGCATGTCGACCGGATCCATCGTCAGTCAGCAGCAGCAGCATCAACAGGGGCAGGGACCGAGCCAGGCCGACTTGGAACACCGACGGCACACGTTCTGCGCTTTATCACAGGGACGCGCCATTAGTCGGCGCCACAGTCAGGATTTCCTGGACTTCGGCAGTCTATCCGTGCCGCCAGCCAACAACAGTGTCGTCCCACCGCGCTCCAAGAGCCACTTGCAGCATCTGCGCGTCTATGGCAAGATGACCGGCGAGGTCAAACAAGTTAGTGAGGAGCACATCGAGGGCAAGCGCATGCTGGATGTGGTGTGCCCGTCTCGGAGGACAATATGGATCCGCGGCCGCCCGATCTGCATCGAGTGGAGGGTCGAGGATGAAGACGTCAAGACGGTCAAGATCGAACTGCTCGAGGAGGGCTCAAGCGCCACGACCGTGATTGCCCACGAGGCGGCCAACATTGGCCACTTCACGTACAGCAAGGTGCCCTGGGGCATGGACTGCGGGAACAAGTACTTCCTGCGCATCTCGTGCACCTTGGACCCCTCGCGCTTCATGACCACCAGCTTCTTCCAGATCGGCTCAGCGCCATGACCGCTTGGTTGGGTGGTTTCAACCCATTCCCTCGCACCCAACCCACATCGCCCCTCCTCACACACACACATTATTTAAGCCTCTATTTGAAACATGGAAAAGTGTAATTCTTGCCGTCAGCTAAAACAAGAATTTTTTTTGAAAGATCTTTGCATCAAGACCCGCGATGAGTGTGCGCCCGGAAAGATACATTTGCATGGGAGGCCAGCCGCCGTCTGGGGGCACGCGAGCCGACGCTATGGCGCGTCCCTCTGTATCCTGGGCATTGGGTGCCTCGAGAGCATGGAAACGCGGGCTTTGCGATATAGTTTACGCGGCAACGGTGCAGTTTATTTGATTAGACGGCTTGCTTCGCTCCTTTTGAGTGTGGGGCCAATCCATTCCCACCCACGTATCCACGAAAGATAAGGAAATCCGGGGGGAATTGGAATCATTGCGTTGAAGAACAACCGCTGGGGGAGAAAGAGCGGGAGCGGACGAGAAGCTTTTGCGTCTCCCAAGGTTAGCAATCCCACTCTTCGGCGGTCGCAATCCGCTCTCCTCTGTGAAGTGTGCCGGGGTCAGCTACATTCGTTTGCGTACAGTACCAGCCAAGCTATAGACACGACAGTTCGTTGGAGTGGGCGGAAGAACTCTGGCAAGAAAAGGTGGGATACGCCATGGGATATTTGGCTCTGGGCTGTTGTTCGATGTTTGCGATTCCTATTCAAATGAATCGTTTCTTATTTTTCCGTTCCCTGCTCCGCCATCCACATTGCTTTATGTATTTCCCGTGGTTTACCTAATCGGGAGATGGACGGACCAGGATTTTGAATGTTTGAACCGCGGACAACCTGATTTTAGGGACCCTTTAGGTGCAGATTGAGTGGGCATCTCCCGCCATATTTAAAACCCTTAACCCTCCATGACTGGCCACTCAAAACGGACCGCCAACCTCACGTGACCAGCTCGGCCATCGAGTCGGACAGGCGGTGCGCTGTGCTTGGCGGATGCAAGCGAAGCCAAGCCAAGCCGAAGCGGACGTGATGGCGGACGGGGACAGCTCCGAAAACCTCACTGCTTTGGCCGCCGAGATTGCGTCCACTCTGCAGGCTGCAGGCGCCCGACTCGTGTGCATCGACTTTGACGCGACGCTGGTGAGCATCCACACAGGCGGCACATGGACGCGGTCAGCGCTCGAGCTCAGCGCGTATGTGCGGTCGCTCTTCCGCGAGCTCGTCCCGATACTATGCGCCAGTCGCCAGACGCACGTGGCGGTCGTGACGTTCAGCCCGCAGGCGGAGCTCGTGCGTGAGGTACTGGCGCACTGCTTCGCGCCCGAAGTGGCCGCGCGAGTGATCGTCCGTGCGGATGATGCATCCTGGACGCTCGCACACGATGACACGTGCGACTTCATACCAGCGTGGCAGACCAGCGGCCGGCATCTTGACCGCACGTACAAGCTTCCGTTCGTTATATCTGCGGCCCTCCACGCCGCCCAGCGAGAAGCTGAAAACCCTGTAGCCATCCGCAACCGAGAGACCGTGCTTTTTGATGACGATGCCGTGAACGTCCGCGTGGCCAACGAGAGCGGCATGACTGGTATTTATTTCAACCCCGAAGGCGTGGACGCCCACGTGCTCTGCTCCCACATCAAGAAGCTGCACGTACAAAGCCACAAGAGCGAACCGCTAGAGCTCCCATCAGGCCTCGCCACGCCGTCAAGGCGCACCTCAGCGATGCGTGTGATGGCCACGCCCGACGGTGGTGGCCGCCGCACTCCCAACAGTGGGAGCGGCGGTCGCTCGGCAAAAGGCCCCAGTCGGTGCACCAAGCAGCTCCAGACGCGGTTCAACATGTGCACGCCGTCCCCAGTCATGAAGCTCAAGTCCACCGTCGACATGGGCCGCCCTCGGTCCAAACGCGCGACCAAGTTCCTGCGCAAGTCCTCGCGCCGCATTGAAGACGATTTGCACGCCTTGCATCTGCCGCCGCCGCCAGTCGCGAGCGCCATCGAGAACACCGACCCCAACACCAGCGGGGGTGGCGATATTGTGAATGCCAAGGTGGCCCAACCACCTGCGGATCAGCTGTTGAAGATAGACCCATCGGCCTCCACTAGCCAACCGACCGCAGCCACACTTGTGGCCACGTGAGCCGACGCTGTTTAAGGTGTAGTTGAAGGAGAAATAAATATGATGTCAGTAACTGAAGCGTGGTCCAGTGGCTGTTTTACAGTGAATGTTTTGCCGCACTGCAGCATCTCTCTCTCTTCAGTTGAGCTGTGGAGATTAAAAGCCGGCAGACGCAGCAGCAGCTGGGCTTTGAGGAGCGGCGCAAGAACCTTCTTGGCTGGAAAAGACGGAGCTCAGACGAAGCGCCCGAGACTCCACTCATCAAAACGCCCACTGGCGCACGATGCGACATCAATTGAGCAGCAGGAAAATAGTAATGGCCTCAATTGACGGGCGGCGTGTGATCAGCCGTTCATGAGCTTGATCTTCGATTTATGAGACAATATGACTCTTGGCTCATGGCGGCTTCGTGGAACGCGCTTGGTAAATTGCACCAGCACGAGAGCACGATGGTCGCACTCACGCACGTCCACGCGTAACTGAAGCCGAGTGAGGCGATTGGAGTGACTGGCGCGGCGCAGAGGAATCCGCAGGAATTCCTCTCATGTACGGTACTCATCGTGGGGCGTGATCGGACTCAACCTGATTACACCCAAACAGGTTCAGGTTCTCTTGTCTTTGAACCCATTACACAGAAACCCACCCGCATCCACATCATCACATGTCTCTTTCTTTCGTTGACCCGATATGCGCGGTCCAAACCCGTTTCTCCAAACCCGTCACCTGTCATTTTGTTTGACACACAAAAAAGATGGCCGATGTACGTCAACGTCGAGCTGGGGCCTCGACCGCAGGTCGTGGTGGTTTGTACGACCACGACGACCCCAAGATCCACCACCAAGTGCGTCGTCATGCGAAACTCCCGTCGGCCGCCGCGATCGTGCTGGGCTTTGTGCTGTTCTACGCCACGTGCGTGGGACTGGTGATCTATCTGCACGAGTGGCTGCCGACCCCATTGCCAGTGGACGCGCCCATGGACGCGTTCTCTGAGGACCGCGCACGCGTCGTGTTGGAGAACATCATGAGCTTCGGATACCGCCCCGTTGGTACGCGTGCAAACGAAGAGCTCACGCCGAATTACCTCGTCCAAGAGATCAAGGCCATTCAGGCGACTGCAGGGCCGCACGTGGTTGTGGAACTCGATGTGCAGCGCCCGTCGGGCGCCTTCGGCCTCAATTTTCTCGCACAGTTCCAGAACATTTACGCCAATGTGACCAATATCCTCGTGCGCGTGTCACCACGACCAAGTGCGGACGTGGACAACACTGAGGCGTTGAACAACACCTTGTTGCTGTCGGCCCACTACGATGCCGCCATCGGCGGCGCCGCGGCCTCAGACGACGGCGTCAACGTGGCCATCATGATGGAGCTGCTGCGCGTGTTCGTGCGCACGCCGCCACCGCACGTGGCCCTGGTGTTCAACTTCAATGGCGCCGAGGAGACCATCATGCAGGCGGCCCACGGCTTCATCACGCAGCACCCGTGGACCGAGACCATCCGCGCGTTCATCAACCTGGAGGCCGCCGGCGCCGGTGGCCGCGAGCTACTGTTCCAGACCGGCAGCGACGAGTTAGCGCTGGCCTACGCGCAGGGCGCCAAGTACCCGCACGCGTCGATCGTGGCCCAGGAGGTGTTCCAGTCGGGCGTGATCCACGCCGACACGGACTACCGCATCTACCGCGACTTTGGCGCTGTGGCCGGCATGGACTTTGCCTACATCGCCAACGGCTACGTGTACCACACAGAGCTGGACGACATCTCGCGCATCCAGCCGGGCGCCGTGCAGCGCCTGGGCGACAACATCGTGGGCGTGATCCAACAGCTGGGCTTCCAGTCCGGCCGCCTGCAGCGCGTGGCCGAGACGCCTGAGAGCTCCAACACACTGTTCTTCGACGTCGCAGGCCACGGAATGGTCACCATGGGCAAGGACACGGCGTTCTCGGCCTGCTACGTCGTGCTGGGCTCTGCGCTGCTGTATCTGCTGGTGCTCTCCAAGCTCACGTTCACGCAGAAGGCTAAGGCTGTCAAGCTCATGGTGAGCTGCGCAGGCTCCGGACTCGTGGCCGCCATGCTGGTGGCGCTGCTGCTGTCGCTGTTCGCGCCGCTGTCGTGGTACTCGCAGCCGTATCTGGCGGGCGTGCTGTTCATCTCACCAGCCCTAGCTGCCATGCTGCACAGTCTGATCGCGTTCCTGCGCCAGAACAAGCACACGTTCGCCCCGGACGTGGTGGAGGAAGGCCTGTTCGAGGCCACCCTTGCTTTCTGGGCGCTGGTGCTTACGGGCCTGCTGCGTCTGGGCGTGATCTCATCCTACGTGCCAGCCATGTGGGTCGCGTTCCCGCTCGCTGGCCATGTATTGGGCCACGGTCTCCAGCGTCTGGGTCTGCTCTCTGCTCTGGGCTACGTGGTGCTCTCGCTGGTCTTCGTGGCGGTGCCGCTGCTTCATAGCGCCTTCAGCTATGCCATCGCGTTCACCTTCTTCATCCCGCTCATGGGCCGCAGCGGCACGCAGCTGCCTCCAGATCTCCTCATCGCGTTCGTCTTCTGGGCCAGTCTTTCGGTACGTCGCCAGTCACTTGGCTCCTTCTTGGTGGTTGACCCTACGCTAACTGTTCTGTGGCTGCTATTGCTAGAACCTCATCTCGTACTCGGCTCGATTCTTCTGCCTCATCCCGCTGCGTAAGCTGGTACTGCTGCGCAACGCGCTGGCGGCGGTGTCCGCTCTCGCGCTCGTCTACGCCTCCATCCGGTGCGTTCATGCCTACTACTGCCCTCGTGGGCATAGACATCTCGTTTCTAATCGACTCTATGCTTGGATAGCAACCCGTACTCGGAGGATTGCCCCAAGCGAGCCATGATCCAGCACGTGGAGCGCGAGATCCAGCTGCCCAGTGGTGAGATCGTCACGGCCGACTCGGGGCTTTGGATCAACGCGCTGGACTTCCGCGGCGTCTCGACCTTCAAGCCGTTCCTGGCTAACACACAGTGGGCCAACATTCGCGACATGCCGGTGCCCAGCGCTCTGAAGGAGAAGGACGAGGTCTACGGCCACATGCCCTTCGTGCTTCCCGTGAAGGACCTGCTGCCGGAGCGCAACTCGTGGTACTTGCCGTCTGCTGCCCCTGATGCCAATCCCTCGACGCGCCCGAGAGCCGAGTACGTATTCCATGATGACTTGTGGTGCTAGCTCTTTACTGATGAACGCTTGTACATGACAGACTCAAGGTGGTGTCGTCCGTGTACTCGGCCGAGACCGACCGCCGCCGCATTCATTTGCTCTTCACGGGGCCTTCGCACGTGAATCTCTTCCTGGATGCCCGGGAGACCCGCTTGACGTCCTGGTCCATCGGCAATGGCATCAACGGACCGGCGCCGGAGTCCAACGACACGTACATCCTGCAGTTCGCCAGCGGCACGCCGCCGTCCAACTTCCACTTCTGGATCGAGGCTGAGTCCGACAGACCCATCAACGCCGTGGTTGTTGCGCACTACATCGAAGCATTGACGCCCGCGATCGAAGAGTTCCAGAATGCCATGCCACCCTGGGTCACCTACTGCCAGTCGGTATCCACCTGGCGCAGCGTGCAGATCTAAACGTCCTAATCCAGTTTTGACCAGCCACCGACATTCAAATGGGCTTTATGCTAGTTGTTACTCAATATCTAGCACTGTGCGCACGTCTCGCGGCGTGTGCTGCACCAGCACGTGCTTGCTGTTGGCTCCGCCTACAGCCGAAGCTGCCGTCGTGGGCTCGTAACCGTACTTGGGGTCGTGCACGAACGCATACACAAAGGCGTACGTTGTGGCCAGCTGAGTCAACGTGAGCTGGCGAGCTCGCTCGCGAAGATTCGGCTGAGCAATTTGGTCGAATTGCGGGAACACCAGCGCCAGCAGAGCCGAACAGAACGCACTCATGGCGCGTGAGATGCTTTCGCCATCGAGTCCAGCCGTGCGGCTAGCAGATTCCGGTGCGTTAATGGCCTCCTCCGACGTCTGCAGCAGCATAATGAGCCATGAATATACGATAGAATTGTCCCATGGAGAGGCAGGCCTCGTACCTGGAAGGTGTGGATCTGCTGCAGAAGAGAGGAGACGTGGGATCGGTCCAGCACCGACTTGGCCTGCAGCTCGCTGATCTCCTTGACCCACCGTTCCAGGTCCTGCGTGAGTCGGAGCGTCCAGGTCGCGGCTTCTGGGAACCTGGACAGGGGCAGCTGCAAGCAGCTGAGGTTGTTGATCTGGAACACCAGCGCCTCCATGGGTGGCAGCACCTCGATACTGCGGCGGCATAGTTGGCCCACAGCAGGCAGCAGGCCATCCAGCAGCGGGGCCAAGCCGGCCTCTTTCTCTTCCTGCGGCAGCATCGAGCTCTGGAAAACCTCCAAGAGCGAGCCCAAGCGCTGAGCCACGTCCATCGCCGCGTGCGTGGCTACCAGGTTCGTAGCGTAGTCCGGTGCCGCGTTGGCCACAGAGTCCACCAGCACGCGCAATTGATGCATGAACGCTCGATCCGAGGCCTCGCGACAATGGGCCAGCGCCCGAGCGATCCCAGAGGCCGGTCCCACGAGGCGGTTGAACGTGTGGTCATAGAAAGCCAGCAGATGCACCAGCTTGTACGCGATGACGATACCGTGCGGCACCGATAGCGTCTGCTCCACTCGAACTTGCAGCGGCCGCGCGACGCCCTCGAACGCCCGACCGACCATGGATGCGTCTTCATGGGTCTGGCCTTCCACTATCTCTGTTGACTCGTGGTACGACAGATCGCCGTCAAAGAGCACGCGAAAGAACTCGCTCTCGGTCGCGATGGCCTGGTGCACCCAGGCCAGCATGTCTCCGCAGTAGCGCACCGGGTCGTGCGCGTGGAGCTCAATGGGGCGCGGGATCCCGTTCGGACCACCGCGAGTCAGCGCCACGATGAAGCGGCGCACGAGCAGCGATCGGCGAGACGACGTGATGCACTCTTTGCAATAGCTACGAGACCACACAGCCAGCAATTGATGAGAGCCATAGATACCAACGATAGCGATGGAGCAGCTCGTACTTGTAGAACTCTGCGCGGTCGCGAAGGATTGCGATGGCGCGATGCAATTGGGCGCTCGGCTCTTCGTCGACGTCGGTGCACTGCTTGGCTGTCCACTGGTACAGCTTCTCGAAGCCCACTTCCTGGTACTTGCCGACGGTGTCCAGCAGCTCGAGACTGCGCAAGCAGATAGACCATATTTGAGTCAATGGCCCGTGCCCAGGGCTGCATGCTATCCGTACGTACGTACCTGCAGTTGATGTCGCCAGAGCCCACGAGCGTCTTGCAGTCGGTCTTGACTTGCTGTACGCGCTCCATGACAGCGAAGAACGGCGTCATGTCCTCGCTCGGTGGATGGTACAGCGCCTGGATTTCGTCCTCTGTGAGCTGGTACTGTCCCAGGAAGCTGGAGACGTGCTCGAAGTCTCGCTGCAGCTCGCGCTTGGCGCCGGCCAGCGTGGCGGCCTGGGCCTGGACCTGCTGGGTCTCGCGCTTGGTGCTCTCCAGGAACGTGTGCAGCTGCGTGCACTTGGCGTCCAGTGCGTCCACCTGTGTTCGCACACCCGCGAGTTGGGCCAGCGTATGCGAGAGTCCGTCAAGAACCGACTGCGCCAGCGCCATCTGCGTGTCTTCCAGCGACGAACGCAGGTTCGTGCGCAGCGCCGCAAGCGAGGACGAGCTCTCGGAGGACACGGAAGCCGGGGCGACCACCAGCGGCGTGTCACTGGCCACTAGCGTGTGCAGCAGCGCCTTGGTGGCCTCCATCTCCGAGCGCGAGTGCAGCAGCTTGTGCACACGCGCCTGCAGCGTCTGCGGCGCCGCCATGCTCATCAAGGTTCAGATCCCCTCGGTAGTCGGTTACGCTGTGGGGTTACGACGTACCCCCTTCCGATGGATACTTTTCGATATCATGAACAAGGACGCGGAGGTGCTCGAAGCGACGGCCGACGGCTCCTTTGAGGTACCTCGGGCCACGCAGAAGCGCACAGACGACGCTGCTGGTGGGTTTGACGGATAGACCGCTCTGTGGTGCTTGTGCTGGGATGTATATGACTCATGATCTCTCTGTAGAGCGACTGCGACAGGAAGGCAATGCGGCCTTTGCCAAGCGCGAGTTTGACAAAGCCGTGACTCTGTACTCGCAGGCGATCGAGCGACAGCCAGACAACCACGTACGCAGCAGTTTCTCTTCTAGCTGCATCATGCCGCTCAACTGACGCCGTTGTGGGCTGGACAGGTGCTCTTCAGCAACCGCTCCAGCGCTCTGCAGCAGGTGCAGCAGTTCCAACGCGCTCTGGACGACGCCGACAAGGCGATAGCTCTCCAGCCGAGTTGGACCAAGGCAAGTGCTGACGGAGTCCATGTTGTCACATACAGCTTCTGAGTTTTTTGTTGTTATTGTCAGGGCTATCTACGCCGAGCCACGGCGCTGGAAGGGCTGGCGCAATGGCCTGCCGCCGTCAAGAGCTACGAGAAGCTGCTGAAGCTCACTCCAAGGGACTCGGCCGACGCTAAGAGCGTTCGCTCTCGTCTCAAATCCGCCCAGGCCAAAGCCCAAGACACACGACCGGCCGCGGCCGTGGCCAAAGGCTTCTTGCAATCCGCCAGTAAGAGCAAAGGCATCTACGATGAGAAGGAGGACGTGGTCAAGCAGGTGGCGCAGCCCGATGGCTCCACGCGATGGGAGGACGAGAGCGAGCGCAACTGGCGACACATGCTGCGACGACTGCTGGCAGCCTGCAGCAGCACTGGTACGAACGCCAATGGCCAGCGGGTCGTGCTGGACGACGGCGTGTTCGCCAAGTTGCTCCAGGAGCACGAGTTCCAGAAGCTTGTGTACCCAGGCATCCCGCCAGACCAGCTCAAGCACGCACCAAAGAACCTGCAAGAGCTTCTTCAAGATCCGATTTATGAAGACGAACTGCTGGAGCTCATGCCCAAGGTGCAGGCCAAGGCCGAGAGCGTACTGGGCAACGTCAAGAAGCGAGGCGCCGCCCAGGGCGAGATCATGGATGCCGCCACGGAGCGATTGCTACTGCCTCAGGTGCTGCAGGAGGCCTTCGCACGGGAGGTGTTGGCCATGGTGCACCGCGTCAACACCAAGAAGCACGCGCTGCTAGCCAGCCACACGAGCACGATCGCAGACCCGAACGCCGAGTGCGCCACGTGGGACCAACTGCCGGACGAGTTCCTGGATGAGTTGTTCCGAACCCATCCAGTTGCAGGTAAAGTGGCCGGCGTGGCGGTGCTGGATGAGTTTCTGGGCGACGAATGGGTCGAGATTCTGCTCAACGACGTCCAGCGCATGGCCAACAACGGCATGCTTTTGGAGACGGTCACGAGCGTGGATGTGCAGACGCTGCACAAGCCGTCCCTAGCAGTCGGAGCAGCAGCGTCACCAAACGGCCGCATGCGGTTCGTCGAGCTCGCAGACTGTCAGCGCGAGTTCCCAGCGCTCGCCGAACTCATGGAGAAGCTGCACGCTCTGCCGTACGAAATCAACCGGAAACGGCCGCTGCAGGCCACACTCTGCGCTCAGTTTGCCCACAGCACAGCGGTGCACGAGTTGGCACCAGGCGAAGCCCAGCGGCTGCGTCTGGATTGCGGTGTGGGTGACAAGGACAATGGATTCAAGCTGACCTGTGTCTATTGCTTCAACGCGGTACCGGAGGAGACGACGCTGAGCCTTCGCTCAGATATCTCGGCGGACGGTGTCGTGCAGCGTATCGCGCCTGCAGCTGACCGGCTGTTCGTTTTCAAGAGCCAATCGGTGCTGAACGAGATCACGACAGTTCAAGGCGACGCATCGCTCTACTATCTCACGTTTTGGATCCACGGGAAGGAGCTGCACACATCGAAATGAAAAGGACGGACCTCTGCTCGTGTTTCTTGCGTTGATCGACTTCCCATCGGATCATTCTTAGCTCTCTGGGCCGAACAGCAGCGACGCATCAAGCGTCACAGATGCAGGATGCAGCTTTACCCGCTTCTTCGGATCCTTGTACTGCCTAGTAGCACCTGATGTTCCCGTGCTGTGGTTGCTGGCAGCTGACTGCATCAGCTTCTTGAGCAGATCGGCTGCTGAGTCTGTGTGTGGGGCATCGCGATGGTGGTCGGAGCCATCGTTTGCGAGAGAAGCCCGTGACAACGCTGGCAGCAGAGCGTGCGCGATTCCGTTTGTGGCATCATTCACGGCTGAAACTGCAGCACAGTGACTACCGAACGGCTTCTCCGGCGATTGTTGGGGCTTTGCATGAGCGCACTGAGTCCCTTTGATCCGTTTGCCGGGCTGCAACGGTTTGACAGGCAGATAGAGCATCGCAACCGGCGGCGGGACGACATCGTTCTCCTGCTTCTTGAGCTGTCTAGACAACGGACCTTGCAGCTGATCCGCTTGAGAGCTGGTCACGTGGGAGATATCCGCGACAGTGTGGTGCACGTCCTGCCAGCATCCGAGGCAGTACACGGCAAAGCACGAGGAGCACCAGAGCATGGCATCGCGTGCAGTGCACACGCCACACAGCAGCAGATCGTCTGACTCTTGGTTCGGTGAATCATCTGGCTCCACTGGTTCACTGGAGGCAGCCGGTGGAGCAGCAGTCTCGACTCGCTCGAGCGCCCGTGCATCAAAATGTCTGCCATCGATTCTTTGAGAGCTTGGATCGTCGAGGCAAGATTCATTAGCTTGGCGATCATACTGGACATTCATGGGGCGGTCATCACTTACCACCAGTCCTGGGGTTCCCACTGCGCGAGGCTGCCAGGACTTGTGCAGGCGGACCTTGCGTTGGATGTTGGCTTCGTGGGTCGCTTTGGCCTGGTCCGCGAGTCTCAGACGCATGCCGGCCTCGCGACGCAGCGCATACGCGGCGGACTCCGAAGCCGCAGCGGCTTCAATCTGCTGCTCTGGGTCGCTCTTGGCCCGCTTGTCCTTGGTCAAAGAAGCGATCCCAGCTGTCCAGCTGGGGAACACGGGCTGGATCTCGCCGAGTTCCCGCAAGCGCGCGCTGCTGCTGTCTCCTTTGCCCTCGTTGTTGTTCTCCGAGGGCGGGAAGAGCACGCTCTGAACGATAGCTTGGATGCAGGCCACGTACTCGTCCATGGTGCCGTCCAGCTTGAAGTGCTCCACGGCCGGCTGGATCGCATGGCGGACCACGTACTCGCAGAAGCTCGTGAACTCCACGTCGCGACTCTTGCCGTGCCAGAAGGGCACAGTGGACGACAGCGCCGCGTTGGGCGGCAGCGAGATGCCCACGGCCTTGCAGAGCTTGAGCAGCGCCATGCTGCACTCGAAGGGCGACTTAAGCTCCTCGGCCTGGCGAGAGTCCTCTCGCGACGTCGGGCGGGACGACATGAGCAGCCACAGCCGGCGGAAGTGGCCGAAGATCGTGGTCCGCATCTCCATTGTGTCCGCCATGAACACACCGAAGAGCGGGGCCGTGTCCACTGCAGAACTCTCTGGGCCGCCACCGCTGTGGCTTGGTAGGCGAGGTAGCCGCTTGCGTAACTCCGCAGTGGTCGGAGACGCCGCTGGGATTGAGGCTGATGAGGAGCCCGACCGGACGGCTGCAAAGTCCTCGACCTCGAGTACTCGCTGGCGGAGCACTTGAGTCGGAGGCCGAGACCGTGACGAAGGAGTGTCGATCTTGGTGGAGCGGCTCAAACTGGGGAAGCCTGGACTGTGGTTGCCGCCTTCACGCGGCAGGACGATCAGGGGGACCGAGTTGCGTTTGCGGACAGTCACCTGCGCCCGTGGAGAGGCCCCAACAGCTTCTTGTGGCTCTTCGGGGCCGCCTTCGTGGACTGGGGAGAACGCCAGCAGCCTCTCTGGGTCCAAAACCCCAGAATCCTCGTGCAGCAGTTGGTCGGCGTCAAAGTCGCCCCAGCCGCCGATCAGCAGCTCGGCCACTAAGGAGTCCGACGCCATGCTGGGTCTCTTGCTTGTGACAGGGGTGCTCTTGCCACTGGATCTTGAGGACGGCCGCGCCTCGACTGTGAGCGGCCGCCGGACACTGCTCGAGCTCCTGCGGTCATCGTCTGCGTCCCTTGAGTTGATACTAGCGGATCGGGACTTGCGCTGTGCGGACTGTAGCGAGTCCATGGGCCTCAGAATTGCGGCCTACGGTCGTGCTCTTGCGGTCGTCCGTGGAGTGGTCCAGCTGAGGCCGAAGCGCGGCCCGAACGAAACCGCGTTGCGGTGGGTCTATATTTATACAGACTGGCCACACCAAGATGCGCAGTGTGGACGAGGGACCGCTGCAATATGGCGCAGTCGTCCGAGAGTCCACTGCTGCGGCGCAAGCGCGATGCGGCCGTGGCCAACCAGCAATGCATTGAGGTTCAGTGGCGCTTCCTCCAGCAGCGCAATCCGACTCCGCCGCAGTTTGTCCGCAGCCCGCGCCGCGTTGGGGTCGGAGTCAGGTCTATGCCATCCATTGCGCCATCCTCCCCGTCGTCGCGGCTCGCGCAGTTGTTTGCTCAGGAACCGACAGCAGCGGACGGACCACGAGACAGCATCACGGACGGCACCAATGTGGTCCAGGACCTCATGGGTGAGACCCAGCGCCAGGCCATGATGGACCGCATCTTGGCTGAGATGAAGGCGCTCGTGGTGGCCGACACCAAGGACAAACTACCGCCTGTGACCACGCCGAATGCTTCACTCAACTCGCCGCGCTCGAGTGACGAAGACGAAGACGAGGACGACTTGGCGTTTGACGCGAGAAGGCTGCGACGCGGGAATTCCGTGCTGACCCAGACGCTGCGGTCCTCGATGTCCATTGTGTCAGCGTACGACGGCGCGAACGAAGGAGGTAGCAAGGTCATCTCGCTGCTACCTCAGCGCCGGCTATCTCAACTGGCGCACATCAGCCCGTTCGAGGGCTCGGACGACGATGACGACGCGCAGGACGAGGACAACGACGAGGAAGAGGAGGACGATCGAGTGCAGGACGAGCAGGGGGCTCACCACACAGCGTCACGTCGGCGCCAGGAGCCCTCTGAAAGCACTTGGAGCCCCCGGATTAACGTCCAGAAAACGGCACGGACTCAGATTGCGGTCGACCTTCCCGCATCCTTGTCCCCGCCGCTTCTGCTGGTGCGACAAGCGTCCCGTCCACCCGCACTCGCGGTCGGCTCGAAGGACGAGACCGATGCCGCAGCTATCCGTCCGCAAAGCCTCATGGAGCCGGGCTACAGCCCGAGCCGCGGCCGCAGTAGTCATCAGCGGCGGCGACGGGAACGGGCCCCAATTCCATCCCCGCGGTCGAACCAATACGGATCCGCGTGGTACCTGCCGCGGACGCAGTGGTGGTCGCGCCATGCGGTCGACTGGACGCCTCCTCCCGACCCCACGCCGCATTGTCACCACACTGCGGCCGCGCATCCCCGCCATCACAAGCCAACGGTAGCCACAGGCCGGTCAGCCTTTCCGTCCCAACCACTTATGGCGCCATCGGGCGCATCCCCCTCCTCAGCCGCTGGGCACCAGAATGGTGGGCCCATCTCCATGGCGGCGCCAAGTTCAAGTGCAAGTGCAACCTCCGGAGTCATTCCGCACTCGTTCATCGGTCGCGAGTACCGGCAGTTCATACTGGCGCAGGGATCGCCGCTGCCGCCGTATCTGCAGCCGCAATGACGAAAGGATCTCTTTAGCGCAACGCAAGCTCGGGTAAAAAAATAATTTATGGACCACGGACATCTAAGCGCAACGCAAGCTCTTGCCGTTCCGAGCCACGATGCGCACCAAGCGCCACGATTGACTACCGCTCGCTCGCTCTTGGCTGGTCTGCTTGGGGCCACATCCTGTCTCTAGTTGCGGGTGGGTCTCCCCATCGCGTCTTGGGGCTTGTTCGTCTCCTGCCGTGCCTGCCTAATGCTCGCGCTGCTGCTGCTTGCCTGCGACACCTCCTCGCGCATGAACTTGCGTCCGTCCATGCGTCTCTGCGTCGCTGCTGCTGCGACCGCTTCTAGTGAGATGGGGACGACGCTCCTTCTCACCATCGCGCGCTCTTCCTACAGATGCTCGCGATGGCACTCCATGCAGAGGAAGAGCGTGGCCGACTTCTTGCCAAACTCGCAGGGGAAGTCGATGCGCTTGGTCTGCAGCCAGAGCTTCACGAGGAACTCCTTGAACCGGTCCAGCAGCTCATGGAAGTACTCGCACAGGTTCACAAAGATGTTGCCGCTCGAGAGCGTCTCGGTCACGGTCGTGTTCCTCAGATACGCCGCAAACTCCTGCACCGTGGCATCGCGAATGTCCTCATCGCAGATGAAGTCCAGAACGTTCTCCACAAAGCTGCCCACTAAATGCCACGAGATGCCTATGGAGCATGACACGAGTATCCATTAGACAAACTCTCTTGACGACCGCGCGAATGCGCAAACGCGACGTACCGAGGCGATCCTTCACGATGGTCTGGATCTGGCGGAAGGCCGAGGGAAACGACTGCACCATTTGGCCCAGCTGCGCGAACGAGAACGTCGACACGCGATTGAAGCGCGCAAACACGTCGCGCAGGTAGTCCAGCACGAGCGCGTGCAGACTGGCGGGGGATAAATACTCGCGCTCACCCAGGGCGGAGAGCTGCGGGTTGAGCATGGATGGCGATCCGCATGAGACTGTCGACGCAGTATCGGACGGCGTGTACATAAACACATGCGGCGACGGCGAAAGCAGGGACATGGGCTCCATCACGCGCTCGTAGTAGCGGTCGTTCACGGCCATGGGCGAGTCGTTCCAGTCAAACATGAGCGGCGAGACCTCCGGTTCGTCCATGTCGTCGTCCTCGCTCTGGTCGCTCGTGCGGTCCGAGCGCGGCAGCAGGATCGGCTCGTTCGGGTCCAGCTGATTGTTGCCGTGCGGCGCCGCCATGTGCGGCACTTTCTTCGGGGGGCAGTTCAGACTGCTGCTCAGCATCATGCCGTTCTCGCAGTCGATGCCGCACTTGGAGATCGTGCGCTTGAGCGTGTTGGGCTTGCTGGCGCACTGCGGGCGCCGTCTCGGGAATTCGGCTGCACGTTGCGTCTCCATGCGCATTCGAAGGCGGCTCACAAGGCTACAGTGGCGATCTGGCGACATCATAGAGATAGAGGCGGAGCCCAGTGGTCAGTCAGCATGGCAGTCCGTCCAGTCGGCCACGCGCATTGAATGCATACCTGCCGCTTGGGTGCTCCGGCGGTTGAACTTGAGTGCGCGTGTCAGCGCCAAACGGCGAATCCGAGTCCCTCAAAGAGGTACCTTTTCGCCCAGCCGCAATAGGCCGGCCACCGTGAGAACGAATGGCTCTACCTTGGCGGAGCCACTAAGTACGAGGGAAGCTGGATCTTCAGTTTTTTACTTTCCGGGTTGGGGATTTCTCTCGTTTCTTTCTATACAAAGCGAGAGGAGGGGAGGGGCCTGACCAGCCAACCAGCCAGCCAGTCTCTGCCTTTTTAACGAAAGGGGGCGAATCCGCCCCCTCCTCCTCCTCCTGCTCCTCCGCTCCGCGTCTCCTCCGCACTTGAAGAAAGCTGCAACTTGAACGGCAGTCGATCTTGATACAGATCGATTAGATATAATAACGCACTCAATAGACACACAATCGAGAACATGTGACTCCTATCGAAAGTAGAGAGGACGTGAGGAGCCCATGGCGACACCAGACTTCCAATTTTACCTGGCCCTATTTCTGCTCTTGGCAATCCCCTTCTGGTGGATTGAAGCTGACACATAATAAATACAAGTGTTGAATATCACTCGACAAGAAATTACAGTAGGGAGTTCTCGTCGTTGGCCCATGCGGCAATCGTCACTCGGAGCGGAGGGAAAGCGCCGCTGATCCCTCTTCGAAAACGAGCTTGTGGCTGCTTGAAGTTTGGGAACGGCTGGTTCCATGGCTCTTCTATGCTCTGCAACACCTGGTTTATGTACATTAGCAGGTGACAAAGATGGGGTCATTCTGAAGTTTAAAGTGTCAGAACCGGGACATGAAAGCTTCTTCAAGTTGACTTGGAACCTGCACCAGCCATCTCTCAAGTCTTTCGCTGGATGATTACCAAAGCCACGTTGAAAGGCTAGCATCAAAGATGGGGTTTACGATGATGTTAAACCTGGTTATTTGCGCATTACAGTCTGCTGGGTTGCTGAATGGATTGCGCTCGATTGCCAAGGTCCAGCAGGAAAGGGAGGTCCCACTCTGCACCCAGTTGCCCGCCCCTTCAGATGCCCACTCATTCATATGCAAATTCGTATACTTCACCTTTTGTCACCTACGCTAACCGATGACGCTGCCGTGTCGCAGGAACGCGATCCGGTAAATTTCTGTTGTTCTTTACTCTCATCACAGTGTTCGTTGCTGTACAGTACTGTATACAGTGTGCGGCGTATACTGTACTTCACACCAGCTCCCAGCGCTATAAATAAATAACCTCCAGTGCTTGGGGAGGGTAATCCGACTTGAAGTTTGATTGGCTCCGTTTAGCCATCTGGCAGATGAGATGACGCCATGCATGGGCAACTAAACATTCTCCTGCCTCCTGCATGATGATGACGGCGTTATCCCAAATCCTCATGGCATCAATGGGCCCCAGCTGAGAGGTCACCCAGCCAGTTTAGCCTAGCCTGGCTGTCTCGATTTCTGAAGCGCCCGTGTGAGGGTGGGAGTTGTCCTGCCTATCCTTGTTCCCACCATGGGCAAGGCCGGAGCTGGCGGGGACTGTAACGCTGGAGCGGCAGCAGCGCAGCCTGTCTCTATCATGCTTCAGAAATTCCCAAGGGGCCGGTAGGAATCAGAACGCGTGGCGCAGGAGGAGGCTGCTTGGACGCATCAGTGGCGTGTTCTCGCAGAGCCGCTGCCACTGGATTTCTCCTCCGGCCAAAGCCCTGACTGATCCCTCGCGCATGCAGCTGCTGTGCACCGCAATGAATCAAGTGTCAAGACCTACCTGCACGCACGCATGCAACAAAGCGACGAAGGGAATTGCAAGAAAGCGGCGGTCCACTGTCCCGCGACTGGATGGATACACATCAACAGATGCGCAAGGCCCTCTCTCCCTATGCCGACACGATCCACGGCGGACGAAGGCAGGCAGGCTTGCTGATTGCTTGCATGCTGCTTGGATCAAATGCGCTTCTCATGGCGGTATAACGTCTGTCCCCAACTAAGTGCGCGGTCAAGGAGCAGAGTGTAGCCATTCAAGTCCCATTGATACACCAGCTTAAATCTCCTCACAACATCCTGCGCACGAGCGTGTCCTGCGGCGCGAGGCACTGCTGCACGCGGTCGCACGCGGCGTCGATGGCGCGCTGAGCCTCGGGCACGAGGTCGCCGTAGATGAGGAATCCGTGCGAGAGCCCCGAGAAGATCTTGAGGCTCGAGGGCACGCCCAGCGACGATAAACGCGTGTAGAAGTCCACGCTGTCGTCCAGCAGCGGGTCCGAGTCGCCGACCATGAGCGTCGTGGGCGGGAACTGCTTCAGCAGCGAGTCTTCGGCCAGTCCCGGGGACACGAGCGGGTCGTGGATGTTGAACTTGTACTGGTTCGAGTGGCCGTGCGACGGGTAGTACGAGTTGAGCGCCAGCTCCAGGATGCCGCGCGGCAGCACCGGGTCGCTCTGGTGCAGGAAGCGCGAGGGCGAGGGCGAGAGATGCAGATTCAGCGCTGGGAACATGAGCACGTTGCCGTTGGGCAGACGCAGACCCTGCTGGATGCACTGCACGCACAGCGCCGCCGCCATGTTGCCACCTACAAGTGTCAGATATTAGACCAACAAGCACAGTGATAGGACGAGTGATGGAGGAACAGCGTTACCTGCGCTTTCGCCAAAGAGTGCGATGCGATCGGGCTTGAAGCCCAGCCCGCCATTCAGCATCCACTTGTACACGGTCATGATCTGCGTGAGCGACGTCGGGTACTGCGTCTCCGGCGCCAGGCCGTAGTCTACAAGCAGAGCAGCACAGCAATGATCAGAACACACGAGCTTCACGAGAGAGCAAGCCAATGGATCCTACCAATATAGACGATGATAGCCCCAAGCTGCTGGCCCCAGCGCGTGAGGTTGTAGTAGTCCTTGGCGATGAAGCGGCCGAAGAAGCCGCCTCCGTGAATGTAGAACAGCACCGGACGCTTGGACGGCAGGCCGTAGGCCTTCATCTCTGGCGTCAGTGGCGCAGTGGCGCCTTCCCACGTCCCATTCACCACCGACGTCATCGGGCGAGCGCTGAACAGATAGACGCCGATGTCCGACGGATTGGTCCGCTTGCTGCTCACTTGCTGGCCATCCACCGCCAGGAAGCGCTGCTCCATCAGTGCCAGCTTGGGTGACTGCAGCTTTGTGAGCCAGACCACCAGCCGCGACTCGCCAAAGAGCCGCCAGCCCATGCGGATCACGTCCACGTTCGGGTGGTCGATCAGCGTGCGCGTCGTGAAGCGCGAGGCCTTGGCGTTGCGGATGGCGTAGTACGGGATGGCTGCGACCGTCAACGGAGGCCCCAACACACGCAACAGCCGCTTGTGCTTGAGCCCGAGGATCGAGTGCGCAAAAGCGCTAGACGCCATGAGCACGTTCACGCCCATCTTGAAGATCGTGAAGCCCGCGGGCTCGGACGACCGGTCGTAGTACTCGGACGGCAGCGGCACGCGCTCCACCAGCAGCGTCGTGGCGTTCTTGAGGTCGTCGTCGATGTCGGACTCCATGGGCGCGTCGATCAGAAGACGGCGGTCCGAGCCATTGCCGATGGCCGGCCGTGTGCGCTGGAGCACGTACTGACACAGCAGGAACAGCCGCAGCGCCATGAGCACGCGCGAGTGGTGGATCTTGATGCGGCGCAGGTTCGAGAACCGGTAGCGCAGGCGCTTCCAGTAGTCGATGGCCACGAGTGCCGCGAGACCCCACTTGACGGCGTCACGCGAGGGCACGACCGTGACCAAGAAGTTGGCGAACGATGTGCGCTTGGCGAAGCGCTTGTACAGGAAGAAGCTCACAGACAGGATCACGACGGAGCTCAGCGACCAGCGGGTCTCGCGGTGCGGGTCGTAGCTGGACTGCAGCTCTTCCAGCACAGCCTTGGTCTCGTCCAGCGACTTGGTCGCGTGGCGCAGCAGCGACGAGATGCCGCCCGAGAGGATCGTGAAGCGCTCGTCGGTCGGGATGAGCGGGATGATGTCCTTGAGCGCCGTCTTGGTGCGGAAGTCGATCGGCGGCTGGTTCGGCTGGGCGTACTTCTGCGACGCCAGAATGATCTCCTCCTTGACGAATGTGAACAGGATGCGCTCAAAGGACGCGACCGTGAGCGAGAGATGCTGCAGCTCGCGCCCCATGCGGCCGTACGCGTACTCGCGGATGATGCGCCGCAGCACCTACAGCCATTGGGTATTCTCACGTAAGCTCCTTATTGTAGCAGCAAGAGCAGCGCTGGATGGATTCGAATAGCGCACCTGGATGCATGACAGCACGGACGTGGACGTGTTGATCAGCGTCTCATAGCCCTTGATGCGCAGCTCGCCCTCGTCCGTGGTCTCGGGCACGTCCACGCGGATGCAGTTCTCAATGAAGCCCAGCAGCTGCACGGAGCTCTGCGACCGCAGATGCGACTGGAACGACGACGACGACCCGGACGCCATGCAACCGGCGACGACGACGTGCGAATTGTGCCGACGTGCTCACGTGTATCTTTTCGCGCATTAGGTACGGGGCGAATTCGTACCTAAGCGCGACAAGACGTTCCCTCTGCGACATGTTTCTGCACCGCCGATGGGCACAGACATGGGTACACTGTACCTGACCGAAACGACAGCGCAACATGCGGCCGAGCACGGCCAGCGGCAATGCACAGCATCGGCGGGCGGTGGCCGACGCCTCGTCAGCCGCGGCCGCAGTGACTGCCGTGCAGCAACAGCCGCTGCAGGGAAAGCTGCGACCGCACTCGGCTAGCCACGGCGCTCTGGTGCGAGGCAAGGCCCAGGTCGGCGTCTCGAGCGACGACCTGATCCGCGACCTCGAGGCCAAGGTGCGTAAGGTCGTGGAGCAGAAGCGCGCTGAGAGCGACAAGCTGCGCTTCAACGTTGGCAAGAAGCGCGAGGACGTAGCCAGAGCCAAGGCGCTGCTGCAGGATCTGATCAAGGACAGCGAGGCGCTCGGGCTGCATTACCAGGAGGAGAGTGCGACCGATGACTGTAACCAACAGGAAGATGGAGACAACCAGACGCCCGATCTTAAACTCACGGAGGACCCTGAGATTTTGGAAGAGCGCGGTCGCCTGCAGCCCATTGCCTCCATATCGCGCCGACCGGTGTACTCTAAGCACACCAACATCAGCGAGCTGGAGACCAAGCTGGAGAAGCGCGTGAAGGAGATGCACCACGTGCACCGCCGGACGCTGGTGCTGGAGCACATCAAAAAGCGGCTGCTGGTGCGTGTTGCTATCCCTGTGTAGGCATTTCTACCATCTAATACTGTTGCTCTTCTCTCGCAGAATGAGCGGATCGAAGAGGAGCAGTCGACCAACCAGCTCAAGCTCGAGTTCGCGGACCTGAGTCAGCGCACACAGGAGCTGCACAAGAAGGAGATCACCGCAGCTGAGGCCGTAAGCCAGGTGCAAACTCGCCTGGCACAGCAGAAGGAAGACATGGCAGTCACAGACCGAAAGTTCAAGCGCGAGATCCTTTTGCGGCAGAAATGGGCGCGAGAGAAGGCTAAGTTTGAGAAGTACTACAACGACCAGGTGCCCCAGAGAGCTTTGGCGTAAGCTCGAGACCAGATCGCACTGATTTGAGCTCTGTGCTATTCAGATCCAGTCGGTAGAAGCCCGCCAAAACCAGCAGAGCCAGCCAGCAGTGGCCAAAGCCACGTTCAAGGCGATCCAGACACTTGCAGGTGCGACTCTAGGCGATCGCCGTCCATCCAACGGCAGTGGTGAGTGGCATATATTGCGCGCTATCTAAGAGCGTGCAATGAGTGGTAGCTGGTGACTCTTTCATTGTCAACAGTGTCACCAACATTGAGGTGTCGCAAGAGCGTGGCGCCCGTGGCTGAGCTTGCAGCCAGTGAGGAAGAGCTGCAAGTCTATCGCGATGCCTTCCAGAGCATTGGCTTTGGCCTTCATGGAGAACCAATCGACCCAGAGGAGATTGTAGGCATCTGCATGTCGTATCAAGAGCTAAAGCAGGAGCTGGACACCAAGTACCGCGAGGAGTTGGAGCGCACGACGGAGCTCCGCCAGCTCATTGTACGGTGCTTCGTCACTCTCTCCAACAGCGTTAAGCTCACGGGAGATCCGTTGTTGCTGTTGTCGTGGCCTTGACAGACGAGAGCGCAGAGTATCGATCGAGAGAGTATCCCGCTCTCGAAACGAGGCACCTCCCAGAAGCTAGAGACGAAGGAGATTGAACTCTCGGCCATCGAACGCAGTCTCGCGACCGTCGTGGACCAGTACATGTTCGTGGACCAAAGCGTCCGACCTCTCAAGGTACCACCAGGTCTCTCTCTATCCTGGCTGTGCTTGTCAGTCTGACGAGTGCTTTCTCTCTCTCTTCTTAGATCGGACTGCAGCAGATTGTGCAGAATCTCACAGGCGAGGCCATCCACATTGACGATCTGGACTCCATGGAGAGCTCGCTCATTGAATCCTGTGAAGAGATGATGCGGCTGCTGCGCCAGAGTCGCGAGGAGTCTGCGCTCTCTCAGGACGAGGAAACGAACTCCTTCAATCAGGACCACACAGCACAGGCGGACGAGAGTGGCGACGACTCAGGCTCGCCAGTCTCCAAGGCTGCGCCCTCCAGGCCTGCAACAGCCACCGATGTGTTCTCGGTTGAGAACTTTACGTCTCCGTTCAACGTACGCATTCCACCCAAGCAGCGAGAGCCGTACTACTTCGTCGCGGGCATCAACACCGAGCCAGTGGTGCTCAAGGGCGACGACGAAGGTGAGAAAAGAGACATCGTGGCGTAGCTGTTGCACAACTAACGCTCTGTTGTGTCTGGGTCTAATACAGATGTCGACGAGACAGACTTTGAGGTCATGGATCGAGCCACGGCCAAGCGAATCTCGTCTGTTTTGATCTGCACAAGCACTGGCAAGAAGGCAGGCAAGGACAAAGCGGCCAAGCGCGTTGCTGACAAGCAGCATGCAGTGTCTCGCGACAGTAAGAGCTGAAACACAGTGCAAGCAGCAAAAAGCGAGTTTAAATTATGACATGGAGGCATAGAAACGAGCATACTCTTGGCGAAACGTGGCCTGACATGTCACGGAGCAGAATGCCTTCTGCGTCTGCGTGTCTTGCACTGCAGAGTCCGCCACCACCACGCGATAGCACTGCCAGCAGCTTTTGCGCTCGTTGTTCGTAGCGCATCCTTGCTCCGTCTGGTCCACGACACGAGCTGAAGGAGGTCGCTCGTCTCCACGCCACGCTTGTAATGCCTGCAGGAACGACGCGTGCTCGCGCTCTTCATCATACGAACCTTCCAGCAACGCCCCGCCTTCGCCTGCAGAGAGCAGCTCGGGCTTTTCATCTACACCGGAGAACATCGGGTTGACCCACATCTCGTCGTCGTTCTGGGCTCCCTGCTCGTCCCCTTCCGTGATCACATCGCTGGCTCGCCATTCCAGCACAGCCTTCATGAACGTCGCGTGGCTGTCGGCTTCATTGAACTCTCCGTCAGCCAGGTTGATGGGCACTTGGCCGTCGCCAGTGGTGACGTTTTCTGCCAGCGGCTGCAATTGAGACCAGTGCACTCCCGAGGGATTTTGCGGCGTGGCATCGCGTAGCTTTGAATCGATGATCTCAGTGGGCTGCTGCTGCTGTTGGCTTCGCTGCTGCTGCTGCCGTCGCTGGGGACTCTTCTCTTGCTGCATCTTCTCGATCTCGTGCAGGATCGTATTGCGAGCCGAGAGCCTGGAGATGCCAAGCGTGGCTAGATCCTCAGCCTGGAGCTGTAGCAAGTGCTGGCCTGTGACCTGGTGGAACTCAAACGCGCCGTGATATTCCTCCAGTCCGATCGCTTGCAGCCATTCCATGACGTTGGCGTTCGTCCAGACCGTCACGTTGGCCATCGAGAGGATCGACGGCGCAGGAGGCGGCTTGGCACTCTCTGGCCTTGTTTCTGCTCTTCTTGCCCTTGTCTCCAGACTCTGGCTGCTGGGATTTGCTCTTCGCCTGTCGCGTCTGGACATCACTGGCGTATCGACTGACACTGCCACGATCCTCTCGAGCACTGCGCCAGCGATTGCCTGCGTGCTTCAGGGGTAGCGCCTTCTCGCGCTTCTTCTTCTCCTCCAGCAGATTCAACCGCAATTGCTGCAGCCGCGCTTCCATCTCCTGGGCATCTTCTTCCAGCCGTTCAGAGATCTTCTTGGCCTTGGCGTTGCTGTTGTTGTTGTTGGAGACCGCCTTGCTGGGCGCCAGTCTCGCAGTCGCGTCGCCGCCATCTTTGGCCATGACGCAGGAGCCGCAATCAAGCACAAGAATCAAGCAAAGGAGTTCCCAAAGCGGCTCGAAACGGCGAGCGCCAGTGTCAGTCGTTCGTTTCGCGCGTCCTAAAATGAACCACCAGCCCTCCACCAAATCTCGATCCCGATTGGGACGACGGTCCTGGTCGTATTCCTGATTTCGTGGCGCACAGGCATGGACGCCAGACCAGCACCCTTCAGCAAGAAGGAGCACGAGCTGCAACTGGTCTCGGCCTCGACCGTTCTTCAATTAGGCCGGTGCTCGTCGTCGCCTGTTCACAATGGCACCGGAGGCAAGAGCCCGCAGAAATCGCCAGTGGACCACGCAAACACGTCCGGCCCCGGATGCGTCTCAAGCGAGTCCTGCCGCGTGAATCCAGCAGGCAGCGCCGGCGCCACGACGCTATTCGGCCGGTCCAATCCGTTTGAGACCGACTTCAGCGTCAAGCAGCTCGTGGGCGAAGGCGGCTTTGGTCGCATCTTCAAGTGCAAATCCAAGACCGATGGCCAGTGGTACGCCGTTAAGGTCGAGACCTTCTGGTTCAAGCCGCAGGCCTATTTCAATCCGTCCGAAGTGCGCGACGAGATGATGAAAGAGGCGCTGGTGCTGGCGCGTCTGGACCATGAGAACGTCTGCCGGTACTTCAACACGTGGGTCGTGGGCTCGCTCGTCTCAGTCGACTCGTTGCGAGAGCCCAAGAATACGGCGAAGAGACAACCGACGCCCGTGAAAAATCACAGCTCAGCCACGCCAACTGGTGCGCAGCAACGAGGCTCGTCCAGCTCGCCGCAGCTGGACAACTGGTCGGACCTCAGCGATCTGGACAATGACGACGACACCATCGGAGAGATCGGGGGCTTTGAAGACCTGGGCTTCGACATGCTGGCGGAGGACGATAGCGACAGCCACACGCGTGGGCTCTACGACATCTCCAGGTCCAAAGGAGAGCGATCGAGTGCGGCCGCCGTGCATCCGACGCCGATCACGACCACCAAGGTCAGTCCACGAGGCCGCAAGCGGCTGGAGTCGGCGTCCCATGCGCTGAGCACCCAGATCGACGTGTACATCCAGATGGCGCTGTATGAAGGCAACTCGCTCCAGCACTGGATGGACAAGCGCACGCAGGTGAGCGAACACGAGAACCTGCGCATCTTCGAGCAGATCGTGGCTGGGCTCAAGTACATCCACGCGGAAGGGCTGATCCATCGCGACATGAAGCCAGCCAACATCTTCCTCACGGGCCGCGACGCGTGCGTCAAGATCGGCGACTTCGGGCTGGCCAAGAACACGCTGGAGAGCAGTCTGCACATCGATCCGTCACAGTATCACGTGTACGAGGACGGCGAGATCGGCGGCCAGGACGGAGCAGATGGTTACGCCAACGTCCATAGCAACGACGGCTCGATCGGGGTCGGCACACCTCTATACAGCAGTCCCGAGCAAACGCGTGGGCTGCCGTGCGATGCATCGACCGACGTATACAGCCTTGGTGTGATCCTATGTGAGCTCTTCTGCATGTTCACGACGCAGATGGAGCGACACGTGGTGCTCTCGCAAGCGCGCAAGGGAGTCGTGCCGCCTGCGCTGGTGCTGGCCTACCCAGATGTGGCGGCGCTGATCACGGCCATGGTGCAGGAAGATCAGGCGATGCGGCCATCGTGTTCGGATATTCTAGAGACCACGAGGATCATGCAGTGCCGACAACCGCAGGGCCTGGAGCTGGAGGTCTGCTGGAAGGGCATCCGCAAGCACCACTCCCAGTCTACGATCATGGCATCTACTGCTTCCAAACGGCCTTCTCTGAGAGATACCCGGTTTGACATGGTCGTCCAGGCGCTGCGAGAGCTCAATGCGATCGAACAGAGTAACTCGCAGTTGCTGTCTCAACTGCAAGTCTTCACATCGTCTGCAGCACCAGCCAGCGGAGAGACCAACAACCGAATAAGCGAGCTGGTTGGCGACTTGCAGCGGCTCGCAGAAGAGCGACAGGAGGTCTTGGGCCGAGTCATGGGCCAGGAGAAGAAGCAAATGGACAGAGACAATCGATAACGATCCAGTCACACTAACTAGATAACTAGATGAGTGACAAAGCCCACAGTATTAGTCCTTAATAGACGATTCACAAATACGAATTCAGAGAACGAGCACCTCCTCAGCAAACATGGCGGAGGTAATCGGCAGCACCTCGATCGGTGTTCAGGTGATGGCTTCGTAGCCAGCGTTCCGGCGACGCAGAAGGAAGTACACGACGATCAGCCCGACCACAAAGGCAGCGCCAACGATCGACCCAGCGATGCCCACGACCGTATAGAAGCTCTTCTTGTGCTTTCGCTTGGGCTCTTTGCCTTCCATGGCACCATCCGTGGCTTCTTGCTCTGCGCTGCGCCCGTCTTCCGAGCGAACGACTGCACCTGGCAACGCTGTCACCTGCAAACGCACGTTCTGGCCAATAGCGAAGTCCAGATTGCGCAGAATCGCCATGTTGGCCTGGGCAAAGTACTCGGCTTGGATCGCACGCGGAGCTTCACCAACAGTCGAAACGTTGGCCACGAGCGACGAATTGGCACGGAAGGCGGATCCTCGAAGCCCGTAGATGTGGATCTCGGCCACTGGGACCTTCATCTCTGGCCCTTCGTAGCCGTGGACAGACATATTCGTGACAAACTCAAAGGAGTCAGGAGCTGGCTGGAACGCATGGAAATGCAGCAGCGAGTACCGCTGGTCCATCACCGAGTGCAGCGAGTCGCCATCATCCACGAAGAGCTCGCCCATCGCATGAGCCGGCTCGTGCTCTCCAAGTGCTTCATCTTGGTCATGAGGACCATGCGTTTGCATAGTTGGCGTCGCTGGATCCAGCGCCACCAGCAGCGTGTAGGCACCGCGTCTTGACATCGCTGTTGTGGCGGCTGGCGCTTGTGTTGGCACAATATGCCCGCCACGGATATGCAACTGGAGCTCATGGAGAGGCGTCAACAGCGTAATAGACCGCGGGCACAGCTCCTTCTCGTCTTCATCGTGCATCTTGGCCATCAGAAGTCTCCCCGTGTCCGCTTCGTACCATGTCGCATTTGGAAAGTAGACTTCCGTGGCGATGGCGTGTTCGTGAACCACAGGGGAGACCATGAGCGCTGGACCTAGCAGATACTGAAACTCGAGTGCTCGCGCATCAGCATCGTCTGGGAACTCAAAGGCTAACGGCCGCACAACTGTAGAGCCCGTGGCATGCGCCTTGAACATCAAAGTGTACATGTACGGAAGGTATCTGTACCGACGCAAGAGAGTCGCGCGCATTCCGTTTGTGGCATCCAGATCAAAGTCCACTGGCGCCTGGGGCTGAGAGGATTTGTGCGCGTGGTTGCGCATGAGTGGGAAGAAGGAGGCCGCCTGGTGCCAACGCACGCACAACTCCTTATCCGCGTCTTGGTGGTATCCGCAAACACAAGGACCGACCAACGGGATGCCAAACATGTTCATCTGCAAGACCCCTGCAATGGACAGTCGCAGATTCTCCCAGGTGGCTGCATTGGGGCCCAGCCAATGGCCAGCGTACCGACCATCGCCAGCAAACGTGGATCGAGAGAGTAGCAGACTACGCTTCTGTAGCAGCAAATCCAGCACGTGCCGCGTGGTCTTGGCTTGAGCGTGACCATAGAGTGAGTGCAGATTATAATGCAGCGAAGCATGCTGTCGTGCAGCCATAGGCAGCGTGGCGGAATTCAAATTCCCGTGCCCTCCACGCTCCATCGTGTTCTGCCCAGGGACAAACGGCTGTCGATAAGGATCAAACGGGAACGCAACATCAGCCGAGCGAACGAATCCACCGTGAGCTACCGCACGCGCCAACGCATCAGCTTCTTCCTCTTCGAACGCATGGCACGAGTGGTTCGTAGCCGCAAACGCTTCATCGCAGGTGCTTGTGGGCTCATTCATGTCAATCCACAGACCGTCGAACGGCAGCAAAGACTTGTGGAAAGCCGACAACACTTGGTACCAATACTGCGTCGCATTCGGGTGCGAAAAATCCACATACGAAGACCAGCTGGAGCCGACAAACTTCTCGGCCGCTTCATCCCCACGAACATCCTTGATGAAAATGCCCATTTCGGATCCGAGTTCAAAGGGCAGAGTCCCGTCTGTCGTGCCAACGTCTTGCTCAACATATATACGGGCATTCTCTTGGTATTCATCGTCTGACGAACGAGACGATCCAACGGCCGGCGTTTGAATGGCGACGTAATACTGGTTGTGAAAGTGCAGATCATTCACGAAGGCCTCCATCTGCGCTGGCGGGAACCGGTCAGGGTCCAGCGTCAACGGCACTTGGTCCTGCATGTACTCAATGTCCTGCCAAAAGGCCTCCAGCGGAACCCCAGAGGTTCGCATGCGTCCAACCAGCTCCACGGCATCCTCGATCGCGTCGTCGTCTTCTCCCCATCGGCCCAAGTGATAGCCCAGCGCCCAGTACGGAGGCAATGCAGGGCGACCCACAACAGCCGTGTACTGGGACACCACATCGTCGGGTGATGGACCCACGAACACAAAGAAATCCAAGATACCTCCAGTGATACGGAACGTGAGCGCGTTCTTCTGTGTGACCACTTCCATGGCATTGGACGACAGCATGAAGACTCCATGCGCGCGGCCAGAGGGGGCGACCTGCAGGTAGAACGGGTGCACGCCAAACAGATTGTCGCCGCCTTCGGGTGTGTGTGGCGTATCCACGGATTGCGAGCGCGAAAACATGGGGTAGTGATCACCCAACTCGTCGGTTCCAAGGCGCAGAGGTGCAACGCGCTCGCCTAGACCATACAGCACGGACTCTCGCTCAATCTCTTGATCAGCCTGTAATTGCGTCGAGATTTCAAGGAACTGGTTGGAGAATACCAACCCATTGAATGGCTTGGGTGTTTGCAGCGGTGGTGTTGAGTTGAATAGCACCTCACCAGAGTCCCGACGCGTGACCGCAATGCCGAACGGCCGTTCGGTGAAATGCACTCGGTACGCCGGCTGCTGGTCCTCCTGGTCCATGCTTGCTCGGTACACTGGGAGATCTGGCACTTCGTAGCGTGGGAATGAGGGATCCGTGATGCGTACACGCACATGGTCGGCACTTTCTTGGATCACATGCAACTCCAGTCTGGATAGATCGTTCCCAAACGGCCCTCGTTTGTCTCGGTGCAGCACGAGCGTGCCCTGCCAGCCGTTCGACGTCTCTTGGAGCTGCACAAGCTCGTATCCTTCAAAGAACGGCTGGAAGCAGGTCTTCTCAGCTTCATCAAAGCAACAGCCCACGCGCTCGCAGCTGCCCATGTCGTTCAAAGGCATAAAGTACCTTGGGTTGCGGCACTCGAGACGCGAGCCCAGCGGCACCATAGCACAGGCAGCGTCGCTTGCAGCTTCAAGGTGCGGATACACGCAGGACGGCAAGGGATCTGCCGCTAGACTCTTCCAGCAGCAACCCTGCGCCAGACAGGCTTCTTCCGTGGCGTTGGGGAAGTTGGGCTCCGGTGGGTAGCAATCGATGTCATCCGGTCGTGGTCTCGGGTCGGCCGTGCAGCCGCCGCCCTGAGCGCTTACAGCGACCAACAGTGCGGCTGCCACCAGCGAAGCAAGCGTTCTCTCTCCTGGCTTCATCCTGCGAGCCGATTCGGATCTGCGGCTGCGCTGGAGAGCAGCAGCGCATGATGCCACGGTTGGACTTGGATCCGGCAGTTGGTCTGCGACATTGTGTTGCACTTCAGCGCTCTATTCAGAGTACGTACTTAACTCTTATCGACTAAACTCTATTAAGTGCGATTGCATCATCAGCCAAATGCCAGTGGAACTTAACGTCTCCCCAGGAGATACAATCAGCAATCGGAATCAGGATGGAGCCGCTGCCGCTGACGTTCCTGCCGCACGTGGACGAGCTCCTGATGGAGTATCTGCTCTTCCGAGGCTTCACCAAGGTCCGCTGCATCTGTCTGTGCATCTGGCGTCTCTTGGAGTTCACTGGTTCATGCGCTGTCGCTGCTGCATCCACGCAGAGCTTCCAGGTGTTCAATGCCGAGCGCAAGCGCAGTCGCGTCAAGGGCTTCGATGTCGAGCAGATCCTGTCGCAACTGCTGGCCTCCGTGCAAAGGTATACACAGGTCCACGGCTGCGCGTGGCGCCTATGCAGCTCTGTGGTTCTGCCTCGTGGACTGACTCCTTATGATCGTGGGGTCGTGGTATCAGCTACCAGATCGAGTCGATCCTCGAGACCTGGAAGTTCCTCAAGGCGCGCTTTTTCAACCATTTGGATGCGTCCTACGCAGCCGTGAGTCTGCAATGGATGGTCTTTATGATCGAACGAGAGGAGGTAATGCTGATGATGTGGTTTTGCTGGTACAGACTGTACACAAACTCGAGATCGCGCTGCTGCGGCTATACGTCGTGAACGCTGTCAAGACCGGCCACCGCGAAAAGGCCGTCGAGTTCTTCAAGAGCTTTATATCCTTCTCAGTGTGCTGTGCTGCGTGCATATCTGTATCGCTCTCTCTATTTCCCGTATCCTTAACCTAGCTTTACGCCAATCAGTTGAATGCGACCATTCCAGCAAACGAAGCCGAGATCGGGGATTCCTGGTGCCGGTGGTTCATTCTGCCGTACCTGGAGCATCCAGAGACAGATCCCTACTTCCAAGTACGTTGGCAGCCATCATTATCCATCCATTTGCCACAGTCTGACCTGTCGTATCGTATCAAGGTGTTCTTCTCACGCGACTGGCTCGAGGCCTTCATCACGTCCTTCCGCAACTTCCTGTCGCTCGTGTTTCGAAATCTCCCGCTGCCAAAACTGCTGGCTTTCCAGCTCACGCGGCTGGAGGAGCCTTCGCTGAAGCTCCGCCTCAAAGCGAGTCAGTCCGAATGCAGTCGCTTACGGTGAGAGAGCCTGATTGCGATGCATATGCGCTGCGCCAGTGTCTGACACGAAGAGTCTCCTTGCTTGGCTTTTGTTGCAGTCGCTACAATGTCGAAGCCAATGCAAAGATCAAACAGTTAGAAGAAGCCGGCCAGCAGTTGCACTCCATGCTCCGGCTGTTGGTGCAACAGCGCTTCTCCGAGCATTTCACGGGTGCGACCCAAGTAGCAGAGGACGTCAAGGGAAACGGCCTCACTGGAATGCTGTCGCCACAGCAGCTGCGAGAGCTGGTCGCATTGTTTGGAGTTCCCAGCACATCGAATGGCAAGAACCACCGGACGTCTCCACGTCTCGACGCTGTGTCGTTGTCCGAGTCGGTACTTCATCCTTCGCTATCCTTAGACGAAGACGCCCCTTTATCGCCCCCGGCTTTATCGACTGACGACCTGGAGACTCCGCTGGCAAGTCCAGTACGTGATGGAGCAGCAGCTAAACGTGCTTCCTTGATACGGCCACTGAGTGCACCGACAGGCAAACTCCGATCGGGCTCCCGGTGTCGGTACTCTGGTAACGGTCAATTCGTTGCGCAATCTGCAAAAGGCAGTCTGGAGATCCACATCTGGTCCACGAGCGCAGTATTACCGACACCAACGTCCACGATCCCACTGAGTTCCCCTCTGCGGTGTCTCGATTGGCTCTGGATGGACTCTCCGCAGCAGGTAGGCCTGTGCATTTAATTGCTGTTGCTGTGAGCCGTAAGCTCACGCCATTCTTCGTCTAGTATCTCGTGTTTGGCTTAGAGAACGGTAGCGTCATCCTCTGGAACGTTGAAGAGCAGGGGCAAGCGGCGACTTTTACATTTGCAGACGGGAGCTTTGCCAGAGAACTGGTCTGCGCCCAAGGCGCTCCAGTCATGGCCTGTACTCTGGCGTTCGCAGGTGAAGAAGAGAACGATCAGTCGGACGCTTCGAGTGACCAGCTTCATGTGCTCACAGTCCAGTCCAACGTGATCACGGAGCACGCCATCGACAGCAATGAGCTCATCGCGATCACTTGCATGGCGTGGAACAAACCCGGCACACTGTTGGCTACCGGAAGCTCCGGGGGCCACATCACCATTATCGACGTTGAAAAGGGCCGAGCCATCGCGTCTTGGTATGCAGCAGCGGGCGACACCAGTGGCGGTCCGGTCAAGTCTGTCTCGTTCGACTCAGACGGGATCTCCGTCTTCAGTATGACGCGATTCAGCTCCGAGCTGGTCGAGTGGTCGCTCTCTGCGATTCTCGAAGGCTCGCCTCGCGGGAGTGGTGGGAGTGGCAGCAGCAGTGACGATGTGCTGGACCAGCTAGCAACCAGAGTACCTCCAGTCACATTCACATACCGACTGGAGACTCCAGCGTCTGCAGGTGCTGACGACCGCATCGTACGGTTCAGCGGCTCACGTGATTGCTTTCTAGTCTCGGATGCGGCGTCCACGAGTCTCCGCGTGTATCAGGTGAGAGAGAGAGACTGGTTTGACAAAGGCCTGAACTGCTCTTACTCTCTTCCTTCTTGTGGTGTCATACAGCGAGGAGACGAAGAGCCGATCAACGCTACGGTGCCGGTCTCGGCCGCAGTCATGGACGCAGACTGGCATCCAGTGCTACCCATCGTCTGCACAGCGTATCCGGACGCGTCGGTGCTGCTCTGGGATCTCAAGAGCGTAGTCGACTTGTGATAAGACAGAGCGAACGTCAGTCCGTTATCTACTGAGCCTGTACTGCTGTATCCATTGGTTGCTCTCTCCTACGTAACTTCTGTGCGGTGGGGATGGGCCGCGCAGCCTCATTGTGGGTATGCTTTTCTTTGAGCGACAGTCGTCATTTCTGATTCGGTACTATGAGCGACAAGAGCTTGTCGGTGTTGTCTGCCGCTTCCGCAAGAGGCGACGCGGACTCAGTGCGAGAGCTGCTGGCTGCCGGAGCTGACGTGAACACCGTGGACGACTTGGGCCAGACTGCGCTCATCAAGGCAGTTCACTCGGGCGACGAAGAGACAGTGAGCGTGCTGCTGAAGGCCGGCGCAGACGTGGACATTGCGGATTCCAAGGACGGATACACAGCGCTGTTCCACGCTGTTGAACGACAAGATCTGCGCATGGTCCAGCTCTTGCTGGACGCCAGCCCGTGCTTGCGTCTGACCGATGTATCAGGCTGTGCGGTCATCATGCGCGCTGTCTTCCACTGGAGCTTGGATGTCCTGCTCGCGCTGCTGCTTGCCAATGAACGTGAAGTTGGTGCGAAGCACTGGTACCTGAATACAGGGAACCTCAAATCCCCCGAAGGCTTTGAAGCTTTGGCGCTTGCTGCATCACTTGGCAAGGTGCAGTACGTCGAGACGCTCGCTCACCATGGCGCCAGCCTGGAGAGCAAGGCGAAGGATGGATTGACGGCTCTGCTACGAACTTGCAAGCAGGGCTCAAGCGACATGGTCCGGTGTCTGATCCAATTGGGGGCGTCCGTCCAAGCCCGAGACTTTAATGACAGGACTGCGCTGCATCTCGTTGGACACGGCGACTGGGCTGAGATCGTGTTCCTTTTGGTGCAAGCCGGGCTGTCGCTGGAAGAAACCGGTCGGTTCGGGAAGACACCGCTGCTTGTAGCTGCAGCAGTTGGGAACCTGCCGCTGCTGAACTTGCTTATTGATCTTGGTGCAGATATCGACGCCTTCATGCCTCTATACAAGAAGACGCCGCTGATGCTCGCAGTGTGTGGAGGCCACTACGCGTGTGTACGAGCGCTGGTGGAGGCCGGCGCAGACATTGAAGCCGTATCCTTGCCAGAGGAATCTGCTCTTCAAGACGCGATCAGTTGGCACGAGAAGGCCCCACGCGAGGATCCGTTCGTCATTGTGCGGTATCTAGCTGACGCTGGCGCTAATGTCAACAAGTTCATCGGAAGCTCAGATGCAGGACCGTACATCGGCATTTACAATGCGCTGATCTGGGCTTTGCATCAAGACTCCGACGAGGCTGTAAAGATCCTGCTAGAGCGCGGAGCTCAAGTAGCCATCTTCCGACGCGATGGAAGTTGGCCTTTGCTATACCAGTCGCAAGGCTTCATTAAAACCATGTTGAGTGACTGTGTTGGCGAATGGAAATGGGATGAATCGACTGTGCGGAAGGCAAGCCACAAGCGTCGTCCGATGGACCCAGCAGAACGTCCCTCTGTTCAGGAGCTATCGTGTTCTTCTCCGACCTATTCGCTACAGGCCGGGATCGACTGTCTACGGTTCCTGGGTTCCCAAATACAAGAGACAACGCATGCCTGGGACCGAATTATTCAGCGACTTGAAGACGCAATTCCAGAGTTTAACAGCGCCACAGGATTCGCCGTCTATCGCTCTATCTGGCGCTCTTTGTATGGCTTGGCTACCTTTTATGGGTCGCAACACCGCATGTCACGAGTGCTCAAGGCCGGGGCGATGATGGAAGCACTTTATGGAGTACACATTCAGCTTGATGAACTGATGACCGAATCTAAAAGTGATGACGCGAGTTCAGTTTGGAAAGAGCAATGGATGAGTGACTGTCAGATGAATCGCACATTGCTGATGGAGTTGTTAAAGCAGAACGAGCCACTGGCGACCGATACCACAAGCGAACTACAACAGAACGAGGCGCTGATGCTGCTGACTTACGAGAGCGAGAAGCTCAAATCAAGCTACACTCCGACTGCAATCTATTCGATCCACCACTTCTTGCAGCTCATGACTCGAGTATCCCAAACGCCACTCCCACCGATTCCCAAGTGGTTTATTGCGCCTTGTGAGATCGAGCTGCACCATTCAAAAGCCTGGGTCGTGGGTAGCGCTGTGGACTATGGCTCCTACTGTGGACTGCCTGTGATGATCAAATGCAAAGTGATTGAAGATTCCGACCAAACAGAACGGTTTGTGCAGTATGTGCAGTTGTGGTATGAGCTGCAGCATCCAGGGCTTTTGAGATTCTATGGCGCGTATCATCTTGGGAAACGCGCGTTCCTTGTGTATGAAAAGACGTCGACCGACACGCTGGAGACCTATTTGTACCGATACAATGTGCAGCTCTATGGTTCAGATGACGATCTGCAGTGTCACAGGTATCGAATGGTGTGGCGGTTGTTGCACCAAGTGGCAGAAGCGCTCGTGTTCCTTCATGGACACAGTATCTTGAATACGGATCTGGAAATGCGCAGTATCCTCGTTGACTGCGATGGAAACGCGAAGCTACGTTGCAACTTTGGCAAGATTCGTTTATCAGCGCCAGAACAACTTCCGCTGAAACCTGAGCCAGCGGACCTAGAAGTTTCGGATGCTGCAACCGAGGCAGAATTGTTTGAGCGTCTGATTTACGACGTTCTGTTGCTGGTGGATCCGGTCAAGAACCAGGTCGTTTCCGGCCGCCGTTCCTTCATACACGGGACATACTGGTCTATCATCGAGCGATTGCGGTCCAAACGCTGTTCTATTGAGGACGTGATTGAAGACATGAGGATCCTCACGGAAAGGGATCCGCCGGACAACAATGTGCAACAGATCCTTCCCATGAAGGATCTCTCCAAGAGCAAACTCCAATTGAGTCAAACCTACGCGCCAGAGCCCAAGGTGAAAGCACGAAGGTGGTTCCAGTTCAAGCGTTAGCGTGTTTCCAAGCAAGCATGGGCTGGCGTCCAGCAAGAGCTGAACCATGCGCAGATCTTGTCGTTCAACAGCGTGGAACAGCGCCGTGTATCCGTCCTTGGAATCCGCAATGTCCACGTCTGCGCAGGCCTTCAGCAGCACGCTCACGGTCTCTTCATCGCTCGAGAGAGCCGCCTTGATGAGCGCAGTCTGGCCCATGTTGTCCACGGTGTTCACGCAGCTTCTACGGCTAGTAGATGGCGCACTGTGCTTGCGTCGCCGCCTCTGGCAACCACTGACAACGCAGGAGAGCTCTAGCCGGCCATGGCTCTCAGGCGGAAGATGCGGAGGTACCCACAATGCGCCTCTCAAATGTACCATGAGCACTTTGGGTATTTTGCCAGTCGACGAATTTTGTTTCATAAATAAGCTAGCTATATTCGAAGAAATTAATTACAAAATCGCCCCAGCAAGTGTTGATGATGGACCCAAAAGCGCATGGATGGGTATCAGGTCCTGACGAACGGTATGCACTCCTTTTCCCCCGTTGCCATTCCCCAATCGGCCTTGAGCTATGGCCAAGAAGCGTCTTCCGGCATTGTCTGCCGCTGCCGCAAGGGGCGATGCGCGTGCAGTGCGACAGCTGCTGGCTACCGGATCACTGTCTCTGGCCAAGAGGTGCATTTTGGAAATGTGATTTAAGAATCGTTACTGCTAGTTGACCCAGTCAAAAACCAGATCGCGCATGGATCCTTCAATTTCATACGCAAAGCTTACTTGTCCATCACCAGGCGATTGTGGTCCAAAACACACCACCCAATCGAAGATATGCTGGATAAAATCAGGCTTCTGACTCTTCAAGATCAACCTCATGTTAATCCTTCGCCAATCTTGATCGAACCAAAGAGATCTAAGAGAAAGGCTTGGTTTAAGATCAAGCGTTGGCGTTGGGGGTCTCAATGAAGTCCAGTCGTGAGTTTGCTATTATTGGACTTAGTACAGCGCTATTCCTGTCTGCTGGGTCGCATCTCTTCAAGAAGCATAGGCCAACCGGCAAAACGCAGGACCATGAACAAGAAGCTTGCGTTTGAGAACCGGCTTTGCTATGAGCGTGAAGTCGTCCGGAAACAAGCTCTGCATGAGCACAAGCTCCAGACGGTGCTACCCACGTGCCTATCGCCCTCCAAGGGAATGCTCGACTCAACACCGCCTGTGGTCCAACCACACTTGCGGACCAATGCCAAGCGACACCAAATGGAAATGGAGCGCCAAATGGACATCTACTCTGCCAACCAAAACCTCGCCCTTAAAATGGACAGGATTCGCCATCGCCAGGAGAATAAGGTGCTGGCAGCATCCTCTGCACGACCAGACCACAGCAGTAGCCACAGCAATGGCGGCAGTACATCACCTCGACTGAATGTGCACCCTCCACCTACACCGAAAAAGAGCATTCACAGCCCCGCGCGAGTGCACATGCCCGGGATCCGCTTGGATGCTACTCAAACACCGATTGTAGATTGCCACCTTTCGCCAGAGTTGTCGATGGGAAGAGGCAACGCGTGTGTCAAGCCCAGTCTAGTGAATAAGATCGTGCAAAAGCGACAGCAGAATGCTATCACAGAGGAAAACCGGCGCATGAAGCAGCGAGTGCTAGCTCAAAAGCCCTTTTACAATACGCGCCTATGGGATACCGAGTGGCAGGGCCGTGCTGTTAAGTTCCAGCATTTGCACCAAAACGGCACTGTCGGGTACCTGCTTCCACCCAAGACAGCGAACACAAACAGTTCTAGACGGACTCGCCCGTCTATGACTCGACCCACTACTGAGCACCGGAAAGAGAGACCAGTGGAGCGGCTGCCATCGCTAAATTGTGGGACCAAAATCGCGACATCTTCATGCCAAGCCGCGGAGATGGAAAATGGCGAGCGTCCTGCTCGTTCGAACGCCAATGACGTATTAGCAGATGAAGATATCGAGCTTGTGGAAGAATTCGAGCCCATGTATTGTTTCCCATGTCTTCTGCTGGAAGCCACGACAAGCAAGGGTGTTGAATTGCAGGTGCATGAACTGCAAATTCATGGAAAACGTTGCTCGGACGCTGATAATACGGAAGATGGCGATCGGTATGTATTGTTCTCGATTCAATGTTGAGTGTGGTGATAATGATGTATTTTGTGCCGTTGCAGAGGTCTTGTAGTTCGAGGAAGATACCTTCTCGATATTGAAGGGGAATATCACGTCACCTTGGAGATGCTATGTCTTCTTGCACAAGAGACCGATGACCTTGAGCTCATGTACGTTCACGAGAAATGGGACTTATCAACTTCTAACTAACGATGCGTATCTATCTGTTCAACTGGAAAATGATAGGATCAAGCTTGAGACGATTAATCAAGTGCCCTTTGTAGGCAATTTCCCACGACTTTCAGCACTTTTAGACGACAATGAGCTCCAAATATTACTGTTCAGACTCATTCAGCGTACGCACATTGAGATTCATGAAGTGCAGAAGCTGCTTTTACTGTCTTCTAAAGTTGTCAAAACACCACGCCGATCAGCTTTGGAACAAGTTGATGATGATCGTAAGTGCACCCGACCGCGGACATGTCCATCAACTATCCCAAGTGGAGATTCCGGTGGCTATGAGACTCAAGAACCAGTGGTCTTCGAAGCAAACAGGGATTCATCGGAGACTAGTATTCCCACACTTCGCTTTGCAAATCTTATCAGTCAGCATTCCAGATATGGTAGCAAGAAGAATGGCGGGTATTTTCTCATGCGACTTCATTTTGACCAAGATGCGGCTATTCTTTCCTGTCTAATGACGTCTGTATCAGCATCCGGAGACTCTGTCACAACTACAACATCAATGGACTTTCGCACAAGCGAACTCGTGGGCTTATTAAAGAGCCTCGATGACAAGCAAGTGACTGTAGAAGACCTCATGTCATCGTATCGACGAATTCTTCTCCGATCAAGCGATGCATCAGATGCTTATCATATGACGAACTAGACTTCTAGGTATTTGCGACGCACACTTTCTAGCAGCAGACGCTCTCGGTATTCGAAGTCTTCCATTTGCTGTGGAATTTTGCTAACTCGCTCGGGCGCAAATTGCGTATAAATTCTAGTGAGCTCTTGACGCACCGAGAGCTTCAGTCGCGAGTGGTAATCTATGAGTGGAGTTCGAACAAGGTTAAAAAGTGTTGTATACGCGTCTTCGTGGACGATGAGGCGTTTGATCACAGGGTCATGGTCGGCATCATCTCCGCTGTGTTTCTTTTGACGATATTCAAGCAGCGCAAATGCTGTAAAGATCATATCCATCGGTGTCTCGCCTTCTTCATTTTCTATCGGCAGCGAGGCACCGCCACGAACGAGAGCTGCTGCCGATTGTGGATCAAATTCGCGCAATGCGATCGCAAGAAGAGTGTCGCCATTCTTTACGGTATCAAAGACTGCAGATGAGTTGGCCACCATGGAGCTGTGCGAGTCTACAAAACCTGAAGAGAAGGGGCTTTAGGACCTTACCAACCGTTTATGGCTGGTTTGAGGGAGTGTAGCGTACCAAACGACTGGAATTCCATGGGCGATCTGAAGCCGTACGCTTTGACTTTCGAATCAATCGCCTGGACTGCCTCTGGAATCTCTGAAAATATGCGCACGAGCAGCTCATGGTCGCGTGCGAGGAGCGCTTGAATTGCCTGCATGGACCATCGATGCGGTATCAATTTCACGTCTTCTGCCGGTATACGGACCCTTTGAGTCATTGGCTCCGGCTAAAACTGTTCTCGTCGCAAGAGTCGCAACACAGACCGTTTTGTCACGCCGGATGCGTGTGGGTTTCACCCATGAAAGCAACGGACGTTGACGCCGGCTTTTGGTTGCAACCCATTGTTGTCATTGGATCAAGGGCTCACATGGGCTGCTGCTCGAAAAAACCCGTGGGCGTGGACGCATATGGCAAGAACGACGGAGCCAAGGCTGGTGTTGCACCTTCAACCACGCGAAAATGCCGCGACTGCTTCTGCTGCCTGCTGTTCCTGGTGTTCTGGATCGGCATGGCTGCCGTTGCGATTGTTGGCCTTGTCAATGGCCAACCTAAACGGCTGCTCTATGGCACTGACTATAATGGCACCACGTGTGGCACGGGTGACATGACCAACCGAACACTGACGTTCTACCCTCGCATCACAGAGGACATGCTTGAGCAGGCGAGAGATCCGTCGCTCTCGGTCACAGACTACTCCTTTTACGGTCTGTGCGTCTCGGAGTGTCCAGCCAAGGGCAAGTACATCTGCAACTATGAAGCCGAAGCCGAGATTCAGAGCGATTCGTCACTGACGACCGATGCCGCACGAGAGCAGGAGCGAAAAGCACGCGCCGATGTGATATCGCTGGATGCCGCGGAGTGCTGGTTCGTGGCCATGGACAGCGACGTCGTGTTCTTTCGCTGCATCCAGATGACCGATTCCAATTCCACGTCGGTGGAAACGTGCGTTTATCCAGCCGACTCGCCAGAGTATTACGATACTGTTAATGGAGTGCTCACACCGAATTCCAAGTGCCAAGTCAAGTCTGTGCGCACAGTATCGGACGCCACGGGCCCAGCGCAAAGCGTTCCAATCTACGACCAACTGCAGACTGTAGCATCTGTGATCGGTCGCTGCATTGGCGACATCGAGAGAACTTGGCCGATTATTCTACTTTGCGGAGGGCTACTGGCTCTTGTGATGGGCTTTATCGTGATCATATTTCTCAAATATTGCGCCGGATGTGTCGTCTGGATCATTCTCTGGGGGTTTGTGCTCACGCTGCTGATCTTTGCGCTTCTGCTGAGCACCAAGGCCGGCATCATAACGAACTCCACGATCAGCAGCTTGAACTCCGATCTAAAGAACGCAGGGGTAGTGACTGCCAGCCAGAACGGACTCACGATCCCTGAAAACCTACGAGCCAGTGAATCCAAGAAGCAAGTGTACGCCGTAGCAGCTTATGTGTTCTATGGACTCACTGGAATCGCGTTCCTGCTGGTGTGTTTCTTCCAAAAGAAGATCCGGATCACCATCGGCATCATCAAAGAAGCCTCGCGCGCCATCCAGCGACTGCCGCTGCTAGTACTGTTCCCAATATGGCCCATTGTTATGATGCTGGTGCTGTTCATCTATTCGGCCATCATCGCTGCTTATATCTACAGCTCGGCCAGCATCTCTCTGGATGGACTCACTGGCAGCGCCAGCGTACTCAACAACAACACGACAGAGACACTGCTGAGCAAAGTCAACTCCAACCAGGCCATGCGAATCATGTTCGCCTACCACTTCTTTGGCTTCCTCTGGACCAACCAGCTCATCAACGCCATTAGCATGTGTACGATCGCCGGTGCAGTGTGTCGCTACTACTGGTGCAAGGAGAAGACCGCCGCCAATATCGGCCGCTTTCCGATCCTGTACTCATTCAAAAACTGTTTCCGGTACCATTTCGGCTCGCTGGCATTCGGAGCTCTCATTATTGCGATTGTGCAATTCATCCGAGCTGTTCTGCTGTACGTAGACCACCAGACGCAGGGGGTTCAGAAGTCCAATCTCGTGGTCAAAGTGATGATGAAAGTTGTCCAGTGCTGCCTCTGGTGCCTCGAGAAGTGTCTCCGCTTCCTGTCGAAGAACGCGTACATCATGATCGCTATGAAGGGCCACAGCTTCTGCGCCTCGGCCAAGAACGCCTTCAAGGTCATTCTCAGTAATCTGGGCCAAGTCGGTACTGTGTCCATGGTCACGTTCCTGCTGCTGGGCGCCGGCAAGATCGCGATTTCCATGACTTGCGCTATCATTACATTCGTCTATATCGAAGCGAACCAAGACAAGTACGGCATTGGCGCACCCCACGAGATCTCATCGCCCATGGCACCGATCCTGTTGTCGCTGCTGCTGGCCTGGTTCGTGGCCTCGACGTTCTTGGGCGTGTACGAGATGGCCATCGATACCATTCTGCTGTGCTTCTGTGAGGACAAAGAGATGAACAAGGACACGGGCGAGTACTTTATGAGCGAGCAGCTGCAGCATTTTGTTGCCAGCGTTCCACACACGCAACAACCTCCAACGCCAACAGCCTCATAATAATGGAAATGCAATATTTTTCTTTCGATACTTATCATCAAATGGACTGATTGAGCTCTGTTGCCTCCTGTTTAGGCAACCTTCAAGAAATTGTGCGTACGATATCGCAGTCGTCACTTTCTGTTTTGAGCTCAATGTCATAAGCGGCAACAGAATCAAATACCCGTCCAATCGCATTACTTGAGGGGCAACAGTGGAGACGTCGTCCCCGAGTCCAGCTGAAGCCGCTTGCTGATTGCTGCCATGAATGGCGATTTGGCTTTGGTCCGTTCAATTGGTGATGCCGACAGTACAATGGACGCGCATGATCCTTTTGACTACACACTGATCTGTATCGCGGCTTTACTCGGAAACGAAGTTGCCTTGGAAACTCTTATCAAGGCCGGAGCTGATTTAGAAAGTATGAAATCTACAAATCGGCGGACTGCGTTGCTGTGCGCTGCAAGCGTTGGTGAATTCAAAGCCGTGTCTGGTTTGATCAAAGCTGGCGCTTGTTTGAATACCAAGAACTCTTATGGCGAAGCCTCGCTCGCCTTTGCCGTCAAGTCCCGCTACGAAGCTGTAGCAACTGTTCTTGTTCAAGCTGGAGCTGATTTGGAGGCTACCGATTGCTACAGAACACTGCTCTGATTTTTATTGCGTCGTCCCCGCAGCATTTGAAGTTGACGAGCATGCTCCTTGAAGCAGGCGTCTCTGTAAATGCAACGAATAAACGGAGCCAAACTCCACTTATTGCCGCAGTTGGCTCCAATAAGGTCGACTTCTTGCGGTTGGTCAGCTCAGTTGGCGCATTTATGAACTTTACCGGAGAATTTGGACGCACTATGCTTGGAACTGCGGTTGCCTTTGGGCGTCTGGAGTGCGTTCGTTTGCTGCGTGACTCCGGTGCCGACGTGGATGCACACTCTCCCGGAGAGATTACGCCTCTACCAATAACGTCGAAACATCAACATCCACAGACTATTGAGATCACTCGTCTATTGGTGAAACCCTATTTGCGTCGGTGTGGGATCAGCCATATCATGGAACAAACAAAGCTCAAGAGCGATTCTCCATAGCTCTGTGATCTTTACGTGTGCTTGAACTTCAGCTTAACCTTCAATGGTCTTTTTAAGCTCTTTTGCCTCCTGTTTTGGCAATCTTGAAACAATTGTGGGTACAAGATGTGAGACAAATCCAAATTGCAGTCACCATTTTCTGATTTGAGGCCGATGCCACAAGCGCAAACAGGACCCAACCTCGTTGCTCGAGGCACACCAGTGGACCAGATATCATCGCAATGGCACAGTGTACGTTGTCCCTGAGTCCAGCCGAAGCCCCCTACTGATCGCTGCCATGAACGGTGATTTAGCTTATGTACGTTCAATCGATGCTGCGGACGGCTCCATCAAAGCATATGATCCGTCGGGCGTCACCCCGCTCTGTATCGCGGCTGTACTCGGAAACAAAGTCGCCTTCGAAACGCTCATTGAGGCTTATTCAATGGCAAAACGTATGATATCCAGCAATTGATCAACACCACCGATACTTATGGGGTCTCCGCCGCACCACTACCTCGCAGCGGCGGCGCTGCTAATCAATTTACTGCATTGTGCCAATTGGCACGCCCCACGGAATCAGTTCGAAAAGCAATGGAAACACTATCCTGATCACTCTGGCGTCGTCACAGCAATTCGAGTTAACTAGAATGCTTCTGAATGCTGGTGCATTCGTAGATGCCAAAAACCACAAGGAGCAGACGGCACTTATAGCTGCAATCAACTACAACAACCTCAAGTTTATGGAATTGCTCATTGCTGCTGGCGCATCATTGAATATGGTTAGAGAACTCAGACGCACTGCACTGGGAGCCGCAGTCGATTTAGGACGCCTGCAGTGCATTCGTTTCCTGCTGGCCGGTGGTGCTGACGTAAATGCTCCAG
>JAADVF010000128.1:0-51522 GCA_023334555.1 Elongisporangium undulatum
CAGCCCATGATTCGTTCTAGCTTGCCGTTGACTGCCATCGACTGGTAGAATTGGAAGAACTGCAACGACGTCCCGTGGACGAGCGAGAGTGGCGGCACTTCAGCCACGCCGTGGATGTCACCGCCGTAGTGGCACGGCGGACGCGGTAGACACGGTTGACAACTTGATCTTGGTTCATCCCCGTCTGGACGATGCCCTGACCTGGTGGGTAGAAATCTGCAGTAACCGCATTCCAGATTGCGCCAGCAGTCATGCTCCTGTTGGCCAACGCAATGCGGTCCACCTCGTCGCTCATCGCCCGCGTTACGTCAACGGCCGGGACACCAGCTACCCTAACAGCGTTACGACAGACGTGCACACCGTGGCGCTCGTAGTCGTTTGTCTCAACGATGAAGAAGAGCTTTGCAGGACACCCACGCCTGTAGCGGCTGCAGCGGTAGCTGGTGCGGCGCGATGAGACGTGATAGCGCGCGAACTTGTACCCGTCGATAAACACTGACATCTGCGCTTGGGTGCGCGCACGAGCAACAGCAAGCTCGCCTTGCCGGTCTGCATGGCTCCACGCACTTGCGACGACGTGGGACAGGCTGAGTGCGGAGGCGCTTCCGATAGAGCTGTTTGTGTCGGACGCGACGTATCCGACATGAGCTAATGCGTCTCCAGTATCCCAAAATGAGACAAAGCTATCTGCTGAGCTTGCGGACCCATCGTCAGTTGCTTCAGCCAATTGGGGAATATGATCGGGCACCACCACGTGCTCGCCATCGTCTGCAAGACCTTCGCGCTTACCAGTGTCGACAAGAACGTCGGATTCATGGCGTTCGCAACGACCGCCTACATCTCGCTTGCGGCCTAGCTGGTCAACACGACCGCCGGTGGGGTATTCTTGACGGCTGTCCTTGATGAGCTGACTGCTGTCGTGGTGGCCTCGGGCCGGCTCACAGTCAGCACTGAGATGCTTGCGTAGAGCCTTTTGTTGTGTTGGTTTGGTCTGGCGAGGCATGGTCGGCTGCGTTGTCGCTGGGGTCGGGACAGAACAAGAATCGCAGGTGTGCTTGGCAAGTTTGCGAATGACGTTTTCTGGGTGACTAGCAGCGTGGCCACTGTGCTACTGTCACATTCACGGCATGCCACAGCCACCCATGCTTGACCGAGTATGCTGCACAAAAAAAGTAGCAAATTGACCGCATTCATTGAGCCTGACCAAAGCCTGCCGATTGATCAAAGTTGACTCGACCCGCAATTGACCTTCAACGTAATCTACCGCAGCATGATCCGGATAGTACACAGCCACTAGGCAATCCGTAAATGCCAATGCCTATAGGCAGCAGCTGAATCCATATCCTTGACAGTGCCGCCGTCGGTCCCCTTCTTGAGCAGCCGTTGCAGCATTTCCTAGTCGCTGGATCGAGCTGTTGCGTCTATGGCTCGTATCGTACAGCCTTCCGAGCGATTGGCATCATACCGCTTTAACGAACTTAAGATAGTAACCACGAACAGCGCTCTCCATGGCGTACATTGTGCATCCTTCTGGCCGCTTTTCGTGCAGCCACTGGACCATTTCCAGATGTCCATAGCAGCAGTCGTGGAGTTCTTCTGCAGCTAGCGCATGACCGCGAGTTGGTTGTTGGTCGCGGCTCTATACACGGAGCACTCATCGTTGCAGTTGTTGTACAGCCAACACAGCATATCTAAGCGATCGCCCTCGGCCGAATTCTCGATCGCAACCTGGTGCGAGCCTTAAGGCGTTTGAAGGATAGGAGCAAGCCGCCAGCTGGCTAACTGTTCGATGATGAGAATGAGTTGAGCGACAAAGAAGCAGTTGGATCGTCATTCGTGCAACTTTGTTGCATTTCTCTTCATTTCCAATGCGCATTTATGCTTGGCCAGCTCCGAGAACGGCGTTCAACATGCTGGCTAGGGTGCATGAATGCTCATTCCTACGCACAGATCGCATTAATTTTAGACTCGGAAGTCCGGCCACCAGAGGAAGACAAGAGGACGACTGTGATGAAGGAAGGCTTGGTCTGTACAATCGCAATGGACCACATGTTCTGCTTCCACAGTCGTTTTAGCTAGCTCCACCACACATCATGAGCACTGCGTACCACGAGCCTCGCGAAGCTGTGGAAGCAGAGCGAGTGGGCGACGTCCGCCGCATTCTCGAGACCGCGCCAGAACTGGATTCGAACGTGTATGGTGACGAAGAAGCAGAGGAAGACTCCAAGCTGTTAATCGAAAAATCTGCATCTAAGGGCAATGAAGAGATCGTGCGACTTCTGCTCGACCACGGCGCGTCGCCAGCCGCTGATCCATACTGCCATGGGCGGAAGTCTTGAAGTTGTGAAGCTGTTTATCTATATAGGTGCGCCGATTGAAGAGGCGGGTGCCGACAAACGAACTCCGATCATGACTGCGGCAGAGCGCGGACATGGAGACATTGTGCACCATCTGCTAGAACTCGGCGCAGCTCTGAATGTTATCGACTGGTACGACGATTCGTTGCTATAGTTGGCAGCAATTGGGGGCCTCGCCGACGTGGTTCGTCTCTTGCTCGACCGTGGCTGTGACAAGAGCAGAGACGGCCAGACTGTTTTAATGAAAGCAACATACGATCGACAGTCGGAGGTCGTCAAACTGCTTCTTGAGAGAGGAGCGGATCCGCACGCTGTCACCAACAATGGCTCGACGTTATTGATACAAAGCTGCCGATGGCCGTGATGTGAAATCGATGCCACTCTTTCTGGAGCGAGGTGTTCTGGTGAACGCGGCAGACAAATCTGGTTGCACTGCACTTCATTTGGCAGTATGGTCTGAACCCTGCCTTCGGTTTCTTCTGGAGAACGGCGCATCAGTCAATATGGTAGACAACGACGGACAAAACGCGCTCATGATTGTACCTGGAGAATCCAGAGCCAATGTTGTTGTTGCTTGATCATGGAATAAATATCGATGCTGTGGATGAGAATGGACACACGGCTATCATGATGGCCGCTGCTCGTGGTAAAGTTGACATTGTACGCTTCCTTGCCGACCATGGGGCCTCTTTCGACGTTGGCGCGCAAGGAAATCGTACGTTGCTCATGTGTGCAGCGGAAAGCGGAAACAAAGATATGGTGAGCTTAGCCATTGAACTCGGATCGGATCTGAATGCTTGCGACAGCATGGACAACACTGTTCTGATGGCCGCCGCTTCATCCGGAAACGAAGAGCTTTTCCGCTTTTTCATTGAGCAAGGTGCAACTGTCGATGTAAATGCCAAGACGAAAGATGGCTGTACTTTGCTCATGAGCGCAGCTACTGGCGGAGATATTGAAATCGTCCGGTATCTGATCGAGCGTGGAGCATCTCTGACAGAATGCGATCGTGAAAACCAGACAATGCTCATGTTTGCGGTTGAAAGCTCGAATTCGGACCTCGTTTCGTTTCTTATTGATCAAGGTGCGGATTTGAATGCACAGATGATGAATGGGCAGAATGCGCTGATGCGAGCCATGCTATCCGCTGAAGTCAAAAATGCACGCCTACTTATCGAGCGAGGAGCGTCTGTTACAGCGGTGGACGAGAACGGTTGGACCACACTAATGCATGCTGTGTCATGCGGGTTTATTTACAGGCAAGAGTACGCTCAAATGCTTGTCAACGCTGGGGCTGACGTGAATATTAAGGATCCCAACGGCCAAACTGCTCTGATGCTTGCTGCGTCTGAAAACGAAGATGCCATTTGTGGAATTCTTATCGATCATGCAGCAACAATTGATGCTGTGGATGACCAAGGATTCACAGCGCTGATGTTTGCGGCGTCTCAAGGATGTATTGATTCGACTCGCTTGCTCTTGAAGAGAGGAGCTTCCACAGCCATCAGAAACAAGGAGGGCGACACTGCCATGGTGCTTGCCGCTGAGCACAAACATGTAATGCGCGAACTGCTTCTTCAAGACAGCGTGCTGGTTGAGGCCATGCATTTGATCCAGGCAACAACACGTCGTCAAAAAGCCGAAAAAAGAGCTGAACAGGCAGTGCAAGCCCACGCAAATCTTGTAGATGCCACAATCAAAGATGTGAAAGATCTCGCTCAGCAAATGAACGAAGCTGCTCCCATGTGCGAGTACTTGTGCACTCGACTGGCGGACATTGAATCTCAATTATCGAACAGTGATCGTGACATGGTAAACGCTGCAAAGGGGACCTATCAGCAGATTCTTGGACGTACCCGTGATTTCTTGGCGAAATACGCCAGCAAGCCGACAGTCACTCGACTCATTAGCAGCCGACCGATCACGCGCATGTGCCAAGACATTCACAAAGATATTGATACGTTATTAAAGCGCTATGATCTTGATCTGAACTTACCAGCTCATAACTGGGAAGAGCAGTGGAAAGAACATTGGGACAAACAACACGCACTCGTGCTTCAGTCACTCAAGAGCAAAGATATACTGATGAACGAACTCCGAGAGCCTGAAGCTCAAAAAGAAGCGCTAATGCTACTAATGTTTGAATCTGGGAAGAGTGATTCTCAATTCACCAAAGAAGAGCTGGATCTGGTCAATGACATCTTCCACTACGTGAGCAGCTTCTCTCGACTTGACATTCCATCGGTTCCAGATTGGTTTTTGCCCCCTCATGAAGTGGAATTTGAAGCGCACTCGTTTGCTGGTGGGTCTTATGGCTCTGTTCACCATGGAAAGTGGAATGATACACCCGTGGTGGTCAAACTGGCGTTCATCGAAGACGACAGAAGCCGGGCCATGTTCCAGCGTGAGACGGAGATTTGGCATGCTCTTCACCACCCACACGTAGTGGAACTGTTTGGCGCTTGCCATGTTGGAAATCCGTTCTTCGTGTGCGATCTTGCTCCCAATGGCACATTGTCCGACTATTTGTATCCAATTGAACATCAGTTTGAGAAATGGGCTAAGCTGTACGAGGCCGCACTGGGACTTCAGTATCTCCATACGAAACAAAAGGTCGTCCATGGCGATCTGAAATGCAACAACATCTTGATTGGTGCCGATGGAAAGGCCAAGTTGACCGACTTTGGTCTGAGCTTTGTCCTTGGAAAGACGGAAGAAGGCGATTACTGTGTGGAGACGTCGGTGCTGTCCGCTGGAAAGCGCCTGAAATCGTCACTGGAAGCACACGCGGGTCGTTTGCTTCGGATGTGTACGCGTTTGGCATGTGCATCATCGAAGCCGTGACGGGCCGTATGCCTTGGGGTATCATTCCTGACGTTGCCGTGAAGCGCAAAGTTGTAGATCAAAAGGAATTGCCTAAACAACCCGCAAGCTTAACCGATGACCAGTGGCAATTGATCACGAAGATGTGTGCGTGGGATCCGACTCAGCGACTGGACATCAGTGCTGTCGTGAAAAACTTAACGGCATTTGTTGACATGGAGCAGGAGGCGAAATGGGAATACGACGACGAGAACGACGATGAAGCTGCTCCGTTTGCGTGAGAAAATGCAGGAACCTGTTTTGATTTACGTATGATAATTCGTACTAATAGCAGAGCGATTAATGTACTAGTTGTTGATCGAAATACTTTGGTGAATACAGGCCACCAGATACTGTAGTAGTATTCTTCAAAATGCTGCAGTTCCAGCTGACAGAACATTCACATGTTTGGATTCGAGGTGGCTCCACACGGAGCTTGCGCAGATCATTCGAGTGACTCAAGTTATTGATCAGCTTTCAACCTGTGCTGATTTGTAGGTGAATTCGTATACAGGCTTTCGTGAGTGTCAAGGAATTCAGATTGGAACACGCAACTGAATGTCAGAAATTCCACGAAGCCGTAACCAACGAGCGAGTGGGGGGCGGTCAACGCAGTCTCGAGATCGCAATAAATCGTCTGGATGTGAGCAAGTACGACGTTGGGTCCAACGACCACGAGTTCCCATCGTGCGCTATCGGCTTGATCTCGGGATGCTATCGACTGGTACGACTAGTCGCTGCTGAATGTGTAGCAGCAGGTGGTCTCACTGGTGTAATCCGCTTCTCGAACGATCGCGGTTTTGACGTGAAAGAAAACAACGAGAGACGACGAGACGGTGTTGATGGGCGCAACTAGCGAGAGCAAGCCTAATTCGTCAAGCTGCTTGACAGACGTGAAGAGCGAAGTGTTTCATGGACAAAACATCTGCAATTGAGCCATTCCATGCCCATTGTGCAAACTCGCCGTCGGCGAATCCAGTGACAAAGACTTGTGGTAGATGATTACAGTAGTCCAGTCAATTGACGTGAATAATCTAAGTGCGCCTTGATCGATAGCAGCCCCAGGCCATTAAAATCGCCTCTTTCATTGGGTACGGATATGGTACATCGAACAGTAGTTTATTGACATTTATTGCCACACGTTGATAATAATCAGTCAAAACCCAAGGAAAGAATGCAAATGCCCTACGCTATTCGATCTCCTAGCACACAAACTGCGTGATAGTACTTGACCATTCATCGTTTTACACGCGCGCAGCGTTGTAGTAGACATGATCGTGCTCTGCGACCCATTCCAGGAGCGCGAATTGGCCAGATTCATACATGTGCTTTATGGTGTTGAATGAGCCACGGATATTGTAGATCTTGGCAAAGAACTTGACAATCTCCATGTGGCCATTGAGCGCAGCCTGAGACAACGCTTTGGTCGAACAGCCCTCTGATCCGTGGTCGTACAACCATTGCACGACTTTGAGATGTCCATTGATGGTCGCGCGCTCGATCGCGATGGATGTGGACATCGGTGCCTGATACTCATACAGGCACTCGAGGATTTCGAAATAGCCGTTCTCCGCTGCACCAGTCATGGCTCTAACAGTGCAGCCTTCCGATCGATTCTCCAGTAGCCATTTCACGATTTCAAAGTGGCCATTGATCGCAGCCGAGTCAATCGCGTTCTTAGTGCAGCCTTCTTTCCTGTTCTCGTGCAGCCATTGCACCATTTCCAGATGACCATTCGCTGCGGCGCGGTCCATAGCTCCTGTCGTACATCCTTCTGTGCGGTGCGTGTGCAACCATTGCACGATTTTCATATGGTTATTCCCAGCTGCGCGGTCCATGGCATCGGTCGTGCAGCCTTCGCGTCGGTGGTTATTGAGCCATAACACGATCTTCATGTGGCCGTTCGCAGCCGCGTCGTTCATGGACCAGGGCGAGTTCTCTGCATCTAGATTGTCGAGCCACTGCACCAACTCAAAGTTCCCACTGTACGCAGCCCAGCGCAGCGCATGGTTCCGGCGATTCACGGGCCGCATCTCGTAGAAATAGTGCAGGATGTCGATGTGGCCGCTGAGAATGGCGGCGTCGATGCCTTCCATGATCCAGGACTCGCGCGCGTATTGGCTCTGCCACTTGAATTGACTCGTAAGCCATCGCACGACCTCAAAGTGGCCATTGCAGACCGTGGATGAGTCGGGCAGCATGAAATAGCCCGTGGGGAAGGTGCGGCAGAGCCATTTGACCACATCCAAATGGCCGCCGGCCGCCGCTACGCGCAGCATCTTGATGGACCGGCCGATCGGCAGGTTCTCGTGCATCCACTGCAGCAGCTCCAGATGGCCCATCTCGGCGGCGATCAGCATGGCGTTGGACGCCTGATCGAAGTGGAACTTCTCTGGGTGGCTGTGCGCCCACTTGAGCGACTCTAGATTGGACTTGCGCACGGACTTGTCGATCAAGATCTTGAGCTTGAACGGGTACTCGATCTCCAGCAGCCAGTACACGATCAACGGGTCGCTGCATTCGATCGGCGCTTCGGTTTCCAGGTACTTGTAGGGCACTCTGTCCTGGTCATAGAGCCACTGCAGTACATGCTGCTGCGAGGCTTCAACTGCGGCCTTGAACGCCACGCACTCGACAGCAGGCCCGCAGCTGCCATCGTACTTGAACATCCACCACTGCAGCACGCGCAGATCGCCAGCACGCGCCGCCATGCGCGAGCCATAGGCCCTCCGAGCGGCCCGAAACTCTGCGTTGACGCCAGGGAATTCCCGAAACTTCAGCCGGTCCAGAAGATGCACCAAGCCCGATCGCGAGGCGCTCTCGAGTGAGTACGCGAGGGACGCGTCCAGGAACGCGCTGATCGCGGTTGCGATGTGAGATAGTGGGGCCAGCGACGGCAGAGAGCGGGTAACAACAGCTACGGACGTTAGCAGGGGCTCTGAGGGATGAGCCATGCGCTCCGAACGCCGGGAAGTCGGCTCTGGGAGAGAGGATTTGAGTGGCGAGCTCATTTCTCCATGCACCATCTTCTGATCTCAATAAATAGATCCGAAAATAGTGTGGTGCACGTTAAATTAGAGAGAGCAGCCAGGGCGATGGGCAGAACTACTGTACTGTATTGGGGGACATCAATTGACGAGATGTGCGACTATCATAATGATCTGAGCAATGGAAGTATTGAGCTACGCGCTTCCCATGGCGGGTATGCCTCCCACTGCTGTCGCTGTATGTGATCGCCTTGAGCTCATGCTTCTCGGAGCTTCGTTGTGATGGTCCATTGGGAGGGAGGGGGGATCCCCACAGGGCAATGGATGCACAATCCATCTATATTCTGCCCTGCTGATGGATTTTCTGCCCCGGAGAACGCGACGAGAACCCGCCAGCTGCGTTACCGCCCTGGATGGTCGGTCGATTAGCTGATCTAATCGCTTCAGGTCGATGAGTCTGATCCCTCGTGGGGTTGTTGCTTTGCGTTCAAATGTGTCGCTGGTGTTGGGACAGCGCGCAGTTCAAGAAGCAATCATCACGGACTCGTGGGACCTTCATAATCGTTCTGTCGGCCCATCCAGCGCATGGAGAGCGGCGAGTGCTCGGTGATCGTGAGCATGGTTGGAGCTGAGCTTTCGGACATCGAGCCCATTGATCTTCGGCGCTTCAAGGCGGCTTGAGTGCCGCCCATGGTCTTGGTCACCTTCATAAAGGACGACGACCGGCTCTTGGCGACCACAGGCGTCGATTTGAATGTATCGCCCCGCAAATCCGTGAGCATGAGATCAAAGGACGGTCTCGCGGTCTCGCTTTTGCGCTCCGACGTAGCGCTTCTGGGACGCGCGCGACTCGAGCTTGGGCGTGGGAGGCTGGGCTGCGGGTAGCGGATGCTGGCCCAGTCGGCGCTTCTACGATAGGACTCGAACGAGATGTCGACGCTTCTACGCGAATCACCCAACTGCGATGCCGGGGCCATGGAGAAATCGGACTCGGTCGGTCGACTCTCGATCTCATCGGCATAGGACTGCAGGCCCAACTGTCGCCGTCGAACGAGCCGCAAGAGCGGGGTCGTCGTCAACGCGAAGCCCAGGAGTCGATTCCGGATCGCTCGATGCGACGCCGAGCAAGTGTTGTAGTTGCGATTGCCGAGAAGCCTGTGCAGCAGCTTGCTCTTCTTCTTCTGGGCATTCTCCAGCGATCCTTCTGCGTAGATCCGGACGCGCGTGAGCTTCCCGCCGGGCTCTTCTTCAAAGGAGTAGCCAGCGAGCAGTCGGCCGTCCTGCTGCGCTCGCTGGTCGTTCCGGCGCGCACTCGCGAACAGATCTTCCGGGCGCAACGACACAACCGTCTGCGTGAATTTGCGCTTGTGCTTGCGCCGGCCGATCTGAACCGCGGCTGCGCTCTCATCCAGGCCTTCTAGTATGTCCAGGAAGAACCATTCTTCGTTCTGACTGAACACATTGGGCCGCTTGAACACGAGCTGTTTTACGGTCAGCCGGGTCTCGCTTCTCGAGCTGTCGCTCAGGATACTGCTGCGCATGCTGCTCTGGGTCTGTCGGTGCCACTCGAACGGGTCACTCGGCTCCTCGATCACCTCATGGATCACGTCGCCGTACTTGAACTGCTTGCCCCATAGCGAGGTCATGATCTCGGTGAACCCGCTCGAGGACGAGGCCGTCATGATCTCGTGCAGCTCATCCAGGCTGCACGGCATCTCGCTCACGGCCACGACCGCGTACTTGCCTGCGTCCTTGTCGTCCTTGGTGTACACCGCGAAGTTCTCGCGGCCTCGTTTGCGCTTCCAGGCGGAGCCTTTCGCTAATAGGTCGTCGTTCAGCGAGCTCCAAGGGATGGCAGCGGCCGCGCTCTTGCCGATGTCCATGAGCTCTTCGTCGCTGTGGCGCATTTGGATCGGCTGCCTGTTGCCGATGAACGAGGCCTGGCGGACGTCCGTGCCACGATGCATGTGCAGCAGCTCATCGAGAGGCTCGAACAAGTCGTCTTGCAGGTCGTCGACGTCGTATTCCTTGGCTGAGAATGCCGAGGGCGTCTCGGAGAGCGTGGTCTGCACCGTGCTGGAGCGGTGGCGCTGCAGACTGTTGCGCAGCGAGCTCACGACCTTCTCGAGCGACGATTGCCGCGCTCGTGATGCGTCCGGGCCCGCCATGATAGCGTGCTCACTGGTGCGCGAAAAGGGGGAGCCGTTGGACAAGAGTCAACAGTGGATTGTCAAACAGCTGCGGTGGATCTCGTTTTCGGGTTCTGGTTTCTCCTGCTGCTGGACTTTACGGCATCCGTCAAGGGGTAAAGGTGGATCTGGTCTGATGCCAAGCACGCAGAAGGCAGCAATGGCCGTTTGTCACGACCCCGAGAGGGCGAGACATGAGGGCAAGAGGGCCGAAGCTTGATGTGTACATGGCCAGGAGCTCAGATAGAGCGAGTAAATCAGACATCGAGTGCAGAGAACGGACAAAATGTTCTGGGAAACCACATGGCGAATGGGAACCAGCGGAGTGTTCCTGAACGGAGTTCAAGATTGCAGGACTGCATCGCATCCAACATGCTTGACCAGACGCCGGCAGCTTTGATTGAACGCCATGTGAGTCACATGGCCGCAGCGCCTGTTGAGTCATTTACAGTCCGCTCGCATTCAGCTTGCCACAATTCGGATGGCTCTTGAGAATAAGGTGGTGCACATGAGTTGAAGCCAATCCGGCAGCAAATCTTCAGCGCTGGTTCATCGATCGATCGTACGCGAATGCTCAGACGGGAATTGATGACGCGGTTTCTCTCTCCCTCGGTGGACGATTCAAGTGTCGGACTAATCACTACCTCAGTATGGTCTGCTGTCCTCCAGCATTCGATTGCTACAGTGAAGCGGGGCATCAAACTTCGTGCACAGTGGTAGCATCGGTCTCTCTTATGGCTAATGTAACCACGCGTGCGCTGGCTCCAGCGCTGATATACAGGATAGCTTGTGCTGCAAAGAAGTGGAAAGTAAAGTGGTGCGTGTGTGTGTGTTTCTCACTCCGGATCGGAAGGTCATCGCAAACGAATGAACTCCATTTGATTTGCAAGCGCAATGGTTTTCTGAAGATTTGCGATTGCACTCTCGTTATAAACGCTACAGTACGCTGAACGCCATGCCACTACTAGTCAGTGTCTTGCATCTCGCAAGAACGGATCCATTCAATGCACGACAATAAAAAGGATTTTAAATATTCCACACGACGCAAATGACGGCGACATCCTGGGTCGAGCACGCTGGAAATGCCCTTCAACCGGACACGACGAACAATCTACTGTCCCGCTCGTGGCGGAATGCTGGCGCGGGAGCACGCGCGCTCACCCCAGTCTCGCTCGCGCCAGCTTGAAGCATGAGCCTTTGGACTGCAATTTCAACGCTTCCTTCCGTTGTCCTGCTTCAGCTGAAGTCTTGCAAGTCCAGGATCTCCGAGTCGCGCATTTTCATGGCGCTCTCGGCGCCTTCAGGCACCGAGCCGAGCGTGCGCGACCTCGTGCTCTCTTGGCTGTTCATGCGCTTGGTCACTCTCATGAACGAGGCCTGGCCTGGATCCATCTGGACCGAATTCTCTGGCAGATCGGTCAGCATCCTATCGAACGCCGGACGGTCCGAGCTGGGTCCTGCGCTGCCAAACTCGTTCGCGCTCCAGCCAAAGCCCTGCGAGGAAGACGACGAGCTGTTCAAGTCGTTGCTGTCGGTCGAGTGGTGGCTGTACTGGGATGTAGACATGGACAGCACCGACTCGGCGACCTTGGAGTCTGTGGAGCTCTCGAGCCCGAGCTGCTGGCGTCGCAGGAGCCTAGGCAGCGCTGTCATGGTCTTGGCGAAGCCCATGAGCTGGTTCTTCATGGAGTGGTGCATCTCGTAGTTCTTGCCGCGGAAGATCCGCTGCAGCAGCTTGTACTTGCTGCCGCTCGTGATCGAGCCCTCGGCGTACATGCGCAGCCGCGTAACCCGGCCGCTGGGCTCTTCCTCGAACGAGAAGCCCACCAGCACGGCGCCGTTGTGGTCGGCCTGCTGGTACGTCTTGCCCGGGTTGGCAAACAGATCGTTCGGGTGGATGGACATAATGGTCTTGGTGAACACGTTGCGCTTCCGGCGGGTCTGCGTGCGCGAGCTGGCCGGGTCGTGGTCCAGGCCCTTGAGCAGGTCCACGTAGTACCATTCCTCGTTCTGGGCGAACATGCTGGGCTTCTTGAACACGGCGTGCTTGATGGCCAGCTGCGTGGCGTAGCTACTACTGTCCTGACCGGCGCCGCTGCGCGCGCTCACGCTGCTGTGCATGCTAGTGATCGAGCCGCGCGGGTTCCACGGCTGCTGGGACTTGTTGGGTTCCGCGAGCTCGTGCAGCACATCCCCGTGGATGAACTGCTTGCTCCAGAGCATGTTCATTATGACCGTGAACGCATGGGGCGAGTTGTCAGCCACGATGTCGTGCATCTCGTCCAGGCTGCAGGACATCTCGCTCACGGCCACAACCGAGTACTTGCGCGCGCGCTCGTCCACTTTGGTGTACACGGCGATGTTGTCGCGGCCGCGCTTGCGCTTCCAGAGCGTGTCGGGCGCCAGCAGGTCGTGGTGCAGGCTGCCCCAGGGGATCGAGGCGTCGGCCTGCGTGGCCATGCGCATGAGCTCGTCGTCGCTCAGCCGCATCTGGATCGGCTGGCGGTTCCCGAAGTACACGGCCGAGGGCTTGGGCGTCTCAGGCACGCCCGTGGGCTGGGACATGCTGCTGCGCATGGAGCTCTCGGTGGTCTCGGCCGACGACGCGCGCGACCAGTAGGCCTTGCGGGGCTTCTTGCTCCAGGGCGCCGCCATGCTTGGAGTGGGAATGAGCGACGTGCTGGCAGACGTGCGGCGTGCGGCTCCGTTGGCGGTATATATACGGGCCCGCGCGATCGCGTTCTGGAGGGATTTGCGATGAGTGAGTGGGATGCGAAGCCAGCGTGGCCGATCGCTAATCACGGTCGGGCCAATGTGTCAGGCGCTTGCGACATGCGTTCAGGGGTTCTCCGGCCATACGCTGATGGGATTGGCCGTGGCGAGTGCGCAGAGAAGAGCCCAAGAGACTGGCGTTAGAGTTGGCTGCATGGAGAAGAGCGAGGTGTTCGACTGACTGGGAATTCGTACCTCCTGGCTCAGCCTGATAGGACAGGACCGCATACAGGACAGGACGGGACAGGACAGGACAGGACGGGACCCAAGAGGGAGAATACTTAGTCGATTTAATTTAGGAATGTCGGTGCTGCTTCTGCAGACTTGGGGACTGGGCTGGGGCCCCCAACACGTTCGCTTCCGATGGCGATGCGCATTGTGGGCGTTTCGTTGGGCTGGATGGAGCTCCTTCTCTTGAGGATTTGCAGCTCAACAGGCTGCGCTTCTTGAGGAGCGCACAGCTGGGGGAGTCTCACAGGTGCCTCTACGTCTGTTACCTAGCAACACTTGCATGTGCTGTTATCGCTTGGTGCTGCTGGACACGAACGAGCCGTTCAACTCGGCCTCGTCCTGCTCGACCATGCCCTTGATCACCTTCAGGACCGAGGCCTGGCGTGCTCGTCCGGTGGCCGAGATCATGGTGTCCTCCAGCAGATCCGCCAGTACGGAGCTGCTGGACGAGCACGTGGACTCGGTGCGTGCCGTTTCGCGTCGTCTGCTCGTGGCGGCAATGTGCATCTCGATCAGGTCCTTCTCGCTCTGCGGCTGGCTTTCGCCCACGCGCTCCATCTCTCTGCTGTACGCGGAGGACGCCACGCTGAAGCCGCTCATTTCCAGTTCGTTGTCAGAGGAAGAGGGGCAAGGAGAGAACGCCGCCTGGGCCTGGGCCTGCATGGCCGTCAGGTGGTCATATAGATGCATGGAGCTGGCCATCGTGAACCGCTGCAGACCCAACTGCCGCCGCCGGACAAGCGTCAGCAGCGCACTCGTGATCTTGGTCGCGCCCATCACGCGGTTCTTCTGCGATCGGAACGACGCCGCCGAGCCGTTGCCCATGAGCTTGTTCAGCCACGAGCGCTTCTTGCGGCCGCGCAGGGAGCCCTCGGCGTAGACTCGGACGCGCGTCATCTGGCCGCTGGGCTCTTCCTCTAGCAACAGCCCACAGATAGTGCTGCCGTTCAGCTGCGCGTGCTGATAATGTCGACTGGAGTCTGCCAACAGTTGATCTGGATGCAGCGACACGGTCGTCTTGGTGAACACATTGCGCATTTCACGCTGGGAATTGCCATTGTCCTTGAACCCCTTGAGCAGATCGAGATAGAACCACTCCTCATTGTTGCTGAACATCCGGGGCTTCTCAAAGACCGCGTGCTTGAGCGTCAGCTTGGTGTTGCTGTCGCTATAGCCGCTACTATGACTACGAACCAGAGACTGCGTGAGCTGAGGGTTCCATGGTCTCTGGCTGCCAGAGGTAGATCCGACCTCGTGGAGAAGGTCTCCGTGCTTGAACTGGTTGCCCCAGATCTCGGTCATCAGCTGGGTGAACGCACTGGCCGAGGGCGCCAGCATGATCTCCTGGAGCTCGTGGAGGCTGCACTGCATCTCGCTCACAGTCAGGACCGCGAACCTCCCCGCGCTCTCGTCGGTCTTGGTGAATACAGCCACGTCGTCGTCCGCGGCTTGCTTGCGTTCCCAGCGCGTTCCTGTCGCCACGACGTCTCGATGCAGTGTGCTCCAAGGGATCGACTTGGCCGCGTTCACTGCCGTTTCCATGAGCTTCTCGTCACTTAGACGCATCTCGATCGGCTGGATGTTGCCAAAGTACGTGGGTCCATCGCTGCCCACGTGGGACTGCTCGACGCTGGCCTCGACTTCAGACACCATGGTCGCGGTTGTGACGGTACCCCGGCGAGCGGCAGCACCGGTGCTGAACTCGTGATCCCATTCACTGAATTGCTTTCTCGTCTTCATGACTGATCGGTGTTTGACTAAGCCGCGAGCGATTGCTTATTGCGGGGCCTCGTGAGGCTCAAGGGCTCTCAATCCGGAGCTGCGACGATCTGAAGCGAGCGGTTACTCACGATCCTGGGATCCACATGGCGCTGTTTAACACAGGAGTTAATAGCCTCCATCGGGATCGAGACATGAAGCATCCACGACACCTGGTCCAAAAGCTTTCAGACGCCCAGCTGGGCACCCGCTCAATTGATCTGCACGTTCTATTTCGATCCGTCCCCTTTGATCATCGCCTGGGTCCCGTTTGATTACTGTGTGTTTGAGACCAGCGCAATGTTCAACGTGTTTACAGCTTCCATCTGGCCGCGACACGCTCAAGTGCGTGTGCGTGTGTGACGACCGTAACACTGGCTCAGTCGCAGCTTGATCGTTCACTTCGGATGCACGAGTCCCACCTGAGCGAATCACAAATAACCTGTCATTGCCATGCTGGCAGCGTCATTCCTTATCTCTTGTGATCCGCAGCTGCAGAAAGCAAGCAACAAATTGCGCTGGTGGGAGAGTGGGGGAGCGGAAACCTTGTGCAGCAGTAATGCCACTTCGCGAGCTTGCAAGCGGTGAGTGTTGGATGGGAAAGCACATGGCCAACGCCGGATAGATGGGTTCTTGGTGCACTCGATGCGCCGTTCACTAGGAAAATGATTCGACCGCATGGGGGGGGGGCGGGGGCAGCTTGCACTTGAAGGATGGCTGGCATGACGCGCTGAGGATTAAACTGCAGCTCGCTCACAGTCAAGACCACTAACACAAACATGCTTGCACTCTCGTCGTCACAAGCAAGTAACAACTTGGCACATAGTGCTGCAAAGGCAACTGCTCCTCCGTGATCTGCACTGGGTTTGGCTGCAGCTCTTCAAGCAGTCGCGAAACCAAAAATATGCTGTGGGTTGGGTAGTGCGAACAGTGTGCAGCAAATCTTGCTGCGCCTCTTCGCATCACATCATGGGGGCGATCTCAGATGAGCGTGTGATCTATGATGCGATTGTTCTCAATCCGATCGATACGCCTCGCTCAGACGACATGGAGGATGACGTGGTCGCTTGGGTGCAAGCAGCCGTCGAAGGCAACCACGATCTGCTGCAGGAGATCCTGAACAGCGGGATCCTCCACGTGAACGCACGTGACGGCTCTGGTAAAACGCCACTGATGTACGCTGCCATCGTGGACGAGCCTCGGATCGCCCGGCTGCTGGTCGAGCACGGTGCCGATGTCGATGCGAGAGACGAAGAATCTGGAGCGACGGCTCTCGTGTATGCCGCTATGGCTGGATCCGGCTCTACTTTGCGGTTGCTGATCGAGGCCAGAGCAGATGTGAACGCCACCAACTTCACTGGCGAGAGCGCTTTGATGTTCGCTGCATCGCTCGGGCGTGAAAATATCGTCCAAGTACTTTTGAATTATAAAGCCGATGTCAATGCAAGCGACACCAACGGGATCACTGCGCTGATGCATGCCGTCTTGGGCGATCACGTGGGAGCCGTGCGGCTCTTGGTCAAGCACAAACCGGATTTAAATGCGCACACCAAGATTGGTGATACCGCGCTGATGTTGGCCGCTCGAAGTACGCACGAACAAATCGTCCAGCTTCTTCTGAAATGTGGAGCAGACGCCGATTTCCGAGGGGTTCGAGGTCAAACCGCACTCGTGTATGCGATCACAGCAGGGAATCGACGGGTTTTGCAGCTCTTGATCAGCCACAGAGCCTCGCTCTTGGCTCGAATGCGATTGCTCAATTTGCGATCGGCTTCAAAGTATTCTCTTGAATAACAAATCCGGTCTCCTTCTTCCCCTCAGTGGCAAAGCATTGTCCCATGTAACAAACGATGTCTACTTCTTTCTCCCTGCTTACGCCAACGTCCTGCAGCTGATGTGCTCGCCATCTCGCATGGAAATGCTGTCCGGGTGCACCAAATCAACGATCTCCTGACCATCTTTAAAGCGTGCGAGCTGCTGGAAAGCGAAATCCTTCTGCATCTTCGAGTTATTCCAAGAATTCAACACGGACATAAATAAATACCGAGGATATGTTATTCTTGTCGTGCTCGCTTCCGTGCCAGGAGCCACTCGCATGCAGAAGTGATCGTTGTGGATGAGACCTTTGCCGGCTGCGATTCGTTCGGGCTCGCTTCTTTGTTACACTCTCTTTCTCCAGTTTCTTTGCATGACATGTGCCTCCGACATTGCCAGCGTATGTCCACAAGGAGCGTGCAGTTGGGCTTGCGTAATCTTGTGCCTACCAGCGCTGTATTCGTCAATCCACTCGGTCCTGGTTTGCAGAACAGCGGTTTGCTGGTGACCACGAACTCGCGGTTGATGCAGTGTTCTGGCGCAGAGAGGATGGATAACCAATCGTCCTCTAGAGCTATAAACGGACAGCGCGAAATGTAACTACTTCCTTTCTTATGATGCGATATTTATCAATACAATATTTCGTTACACAACCTACGAGACCCGACTTTCCCATTGGAAGCTCAAAAGAAGATCCAGTGTCGACACGAAAGCCCAGGCACGTTTAGCCTCGGACACTCAGGGTGCTGGCTCGCACTTCGGACGAACAGTAATCATTTTTGGTCAATGACTGCCGTCGGAATTCGTATGGACCACCTTCGTCGTCGGCTGGCATCCTTGTCAGCCTGGTACAGGTACATCCCACGAGCCACGAACTCCATGATCTCGGTCCAGAGCAAGCGCCGTAGAACACCTCCATCCAAGGCACAGAAAATACTCTTCGTGCAGAGAATCGTCACATCTTTGCCGGGATCACGTTCATTGCGATGGCCGCGCAAATCCAGGTACTGATGAATCAGTTAGTGGTCGACCGATTGATCCAAACGTACACGCTTGACGACTCGCTTGCCCTGCATTAGTGGGTCGGCACGACTTCGATTCGTCAGAGCCCTGATATCCGTTCCATAACTTCGACTTTGTGGCCTGCGAGCTGCTTGACACGGGCGAAAGCAATTACTTTCTGAGACTTCAAACGATTCCCAGGAATCCGACTCGTGAACTTGCGCATCCTTTTCGGACAGCGTACCGATCAGGATTTTACCAGACTTCCCAAACAGACCGCTTCAGTGTCCGGCAGCAAATCTGGCTGCTGGAAGAAAACCCCGTTGAATGCCATCACCACTTGGAAAGGAAGTCCAAGAACACCAGCCGGAATGTGTGGGCCCCGGTCCATGTTGTCGACACCGGATTTGGAATGTATGTCGTGGGGCATGTCGTTCAGTTGAGCATGCTGATCTATCAGGCACTGAGTGATGGAAAATTGTGGTCTCCAGATCCCTCGGTTCCCATGTCCAAACCATTCATGTCGCGCGGCACAATCGTTCTCGTGTTCTGGTGCCTGACCGGTTTCTGGGAACTTCCTGAAATCTGTCTGCGAGACGCACACGAGATCACGGGCAGCGATCGAATCTTCAGCTTTACAGAGTTGATGCGACTCGATTTTTTCAACATCATCCTAAACGCATTGGGCTGCTTCGGAAAGGCTACGAGAGAGCGCATCGATACGAGCTTTGTCTTCTTTCTCATGCTTGCATGCTTCAGCATTCGCCTGGACGTCATCAAAGAACTGACGCTTGAGAATGATCAGCAAGAGCTAAAGGCATCGCCCACGAGTCCCATGTAGTTCCGGTCACCGTACGCAATTGAACAATATCCGGTCAGATTGATGTTGTATGCCTTGCTGCCATTGTTCAGCACAGCGCCAGTGGTTGGCGATGTTCGTGATCTTGCGCGAGATTTACTGGCGATTTCACCCCAAAACGATCCCAGTTGAACAATCCAACATCATTTCTACACAAAAATCGGCTAGTAATGACAAGCTTGCGCTCAAGTCTTCGTTCACTAACTGTGAGCTCGCAGCTGGATCGCAGCTGGAATGTATGTACGGTATGCTCTCGGACTTTGACAACTTTGTCATCATCAAGGGCTTGCGGTTCGCTTCGGCTGACGGTGTCTACGGTGCGAGATTCCTGATTGTGAACAAGAAATTTCTAGTCCAAGACAACGACATTTGGGCCATCCTGCTGATGAAATTCCTTCGCGTACGGTGCTTAAATGTGTACATTTTTCTACTGGATGAGACAACGGTGCAGCAAAGAGCGCGCTTGGTTTACCCAAATACGATCACCATGCGAGATCTACTTCACTTGAGCAGCAGCACGCTGTCTTGAGTGCTTTAGAGAGTATGCTCTTTTAGAAAGCAAAGCAATAATGCGATAAAATTGGGGCGGATTCCTAGTCAAGTCCAGTTTGGGATCCTGAAGTTCAATGAGTTCAATGCCTCCATTTCAGAAGATGCAATATTGTCGTGCTTTGTTCTTTGAGTCATATCCCACAATCGTCCTCACCTCACTGTTTACTTGCAACATGCAGAGGCCATTGTAGTTGAGACGACACTGCGCAATATCACTGGAATTCCACCTTACCGGATCAAGGCTGATTTAACCCGGATCCATATCTGTTGGCGGATGTTAAAGCTGCTCGATTTTAAAGCGATGGCCTGCTTCGGATTGAAGAATGCGTAGATCTTTCGTAGAATTATGCCAATGACAACCAGCCGAACAGTTGGATACATCGAAAGCGAGTACATAAACCATCAACTTGACTGGACATTTCTCGATTGCATAGGGAGCTCGAAGCTGTATGGGTTCAAGCGATGACGTCTTCAGCTTGCACCCATACACGTGTTCCGCAGTCACATCGTCTGGATGACGTGACTGCGGAACACGAAGCTGAAAATCGCAGCAAAATATACCAGACCCGTATCAATGCGCTCTCTCGTGGTCTTTGCAAGGTAGCTCGAATAGTTCTGCACTATAAAGTACGTTGAGTCGCACGGGAACAGTGAAGCTGAAGATTCTATCAGTTCCCACCAACTCGTGTGCATCATACAAGCAAAGCTCAGTGTGGTCCTGAAGACAGCCTATACGTAGCTTTTTCTCTGCTTGGATAGCTGGCGCGTTCCTTCCGAAACAAACTGCCAGTGAAAGCAGTTTGATGCTAAAGTCTGCGTAGACCGACCAACTTTGAGCTCGCGCGTGGAATCTTTGTATGAAATCTTCTCGGACGTTGATAACTATATCTTCATCAAAGGGATGAGGTTCGCTTGACAGCGTCCACAGCGCCGGCTTCGTGATTGTCAATAAGCAATATTTCGAAAACTTCAAACATCTTGTCAATGAAACGTAAACCGGTTATTCGTATCTTGTCTTCAAGCCATCTAACTCCAACCATCATCCTGCCTCCCAACGAGAACCGACTTAAAATCGAGCAACAAACCGTGCAACGCGCTGCTTCGTACTGATGGCTGACCTGATTGTTCCATCCCACAAGACATATTTAGTAAATAACAAAGAGATACAATATAAGAGCACAAGGAAACTACCGTTGCGCTTGAATGACGACGAGCTCTTGGGCGGGCGGCTTGTGCACATGATCGTAGTCTGGAATGATTCGTTTTCCACGGTTGTCATCCCGTCCCTTTCCACGCTCCGCGTTTCTTGCTACAGCCTCTTTTTTCGTGACAAGATCCTTAAGACATTCGAGAATACTGGTGCTAGCTGCGTACTCCTCAGCAAGTGTTGCCAGCTCATAGATCGAGCTATGTGACAGGCATGAGAATTACAAGTATATACCAAGTAGCGCACGAAATGCGAGTAAATACCTGTCCAACGAAGGAATCCTTGCGTCTGGTGCGATCTCTCCTCGTTCCACACAAAGTAACAGAGCCTCCAAGGCAAACAGCTGGATGAAAAAGGTGTATGCGTCAATGGCTTCGACACGTGCGCTCTCGCGCATGTAGTTCTTGCCCAGCCCAACAACTTGCTTGTCGGTATACACAGCCTCCCCATTCGGCAGGTGAAGCTTGGCAGAACCAGCGGCGCTTAGGAGCTCAGATCGAGCATCTAAGGCAAACCAAACGCAAGCATAGATAATCAGTCATCTGAAGCAAGACCAGGCAGAGATGGACACGCTTACCCTTCATATACTGGATGATTTCAGGTCGAAAGATCGCTGAGTCAATGTGCGTGCGCTTCGATTTGTTTCGCGTGCGAAACTTGTGCTCGTTGCGAAGCACCGTGAAGACACTTTGCGCGAGTACCCATCTGTCGAACAAGCTCAGCAATCCTTTGATTAGTATAATTCAACTGCCCACAGAGGTCAATGCCTGCTTACCCGGGCGAGATCTCATTGATCGCTGGCGATAGAGTCGGTATCACGTGGCCAGGCGTGTTGATCAACGCAAAGGGCATCGTCACCTTTTGCGGCAATGTCGAGACCGCAGTGGCCACGACGGAATATGGCGCTTCGACAAAGTTGCTTGGGAACTTGATGTTGCAGCCGAGGCCGAAGAACACGCCTTCGCCAGGGAACAGCTCTTGGTCCGGGGCCTTGAGCGTGTGGTTGCTGCCGACATTTGCTCCGTATCCCACATTTCCTTTGCCCTGCGGCCAGAAGGAGGCGATCAGCAGCGCCTGGTGGTGGAAGCCCACGAAAGGACCGACAAAGCTCGAGGAAACTTCGCCCTCAGCGATCGAAGTGTTGGGCCCAAGCACGGCGCTCATGACGATGCCGTGGCGCTCCACATGGGAACAATCGCACAGGAATGCGGATTCGAGGAAGCCCTGGGTCTCCACGACCGTGTTCCACTGCAGAAGACTGTCTTTCACGATGCTCTTGCCTCGGATCACACACGGCTCTTCCTGTGTGGACAGCATCGTGGTGTTCGACACGTCCGAGTCATCCAGTACGGCATGCGCGCCGACAAACGTATCGACGATACGCGAGCAGCGAATGGCGCGCGCATGAGGACCGATGATGCTGAACTCGCTCTTGACCTGGGCCACGTAAACGTTGACAAGCTCATCGTACGCTTGTTGCAGCTCGAGATCTGCTCGGTTCGCAGCCACCGCAGCGGCCACTACACATCAAAGACAGCAATACACCATTGAGATGCACACTCTTGTTCATACAGATGGCATTGATAGCATCCACGTACACTGGAACGGCATGTCGGCGATCACGCGCAGGTCGCGGCCGCCGATCTCGACTCCGACATGCAGCGTCTGGCCATTGCCAAACGCCGTCTCGCCTACGCTGATGACGCTTCCGCAGCCCAGAACGACCGCATGCTCATCCACCAGCACGTTGTGTAGCAGCGTTGTGTCCTGTACGAGCGCATGGTCCAGAATCGTGGCGTTGCTGATGGTCGACCGGTAGCAACCAGTGCGGAACGGAACGCCATCGATGAGCACGGGCGATTCGCCAAACTGGCCGAGCACCACGCGTCCGTGGAACGTACAGTCGCGGATCCGCGTGGCGTCGATGCTTTGATCCTGGATCCCTTTCCTTACCGCGGCCCAGTTCTCCGCTGCAGGAATCAAACAACGAAGCGGTCAAACTCGCTTCCGTGACGTGATTGCGTGCAGCGTACCAGTGTTTCCATGGCGCTTCAAGTGCTCAATCTCGCTGGTCGTCAGTGGGAACCCTTCGTGGGCACGTGTGGCTCTGCATTTGGCCACGTAGCGCACGAATGCAGACGCTAGCAGCGGCGCCATGAGCGTCTGCCGCTCAGTCGGGTCCGCGTCCATGTTGCCTGTCGGCAATTGCGTGTCACTGAACTGAAGCACGAGCCGCTTCGAGCCGTCCAAGCCGAGCGATAAATCCCAGGTTTTTTTTTACAGAAACCTAATAACCCAATTGCAGTCAATAACCCATATAGATGGGTCTCATTGCTCAATATGGCGGACGGAGATGCATCCAAAGGACGGAAGCGCGACCAATCGCCTCGCCGTTCTCGGTCACCACGAGCCAGTGACGCACGCAAAAGAGATGAGCCTAGATACAGAAGACGCCGCTCTTTGTCCCCACCAATGACAGGGGAGGATCTGCCTGTCGTGCAGCACCGCGAGGCAGTCTTGCGAGCTCTGGAGAAGCACTCGGTCGTGATCTGCGTTGGCGAGACCGGATCAGGCAAGACAACCAAACTGCCGCAGTTCCTAGTCGAGTGGATAGCCAAGCAGCATAATGACGCTGATGCTGGCTTATGTGTGGCCGTGACGCAGCCTCGCCGCGTGGCTACAGTGTCCGTGGCCCAGCGGGTGGCGGAGGAGATGCACACGCGCGTGGGCGGGAAAGTGGGCTACGCGATCCGCTTTGAGAGCCACACGAGCAAGGACACGACGCTCAAGTTCATGACCGATGGTGTGCTGGTGCGCGAGTGCTTGCAGGACCCGATGCTGAGCAAGTACAAGCTCGTGATGCTGGACGAAGCCCACGAGCGCAGCATCCACACGGACATTTTGCTGGGACTGCTCAAGCAGTTGGCTGCCAAGCGCAAGGATTTCAAGCTTCTGGTGACGTCGGCCACGCTGGATGTGCAGCGGTTCGCAGACTTCTTCCATGGCGACAGCGCGAAGACGAAGAAGCGGAAGATCAAGACCAAGCAATCTGTTGAGAGCCAAGATATCGCCTGCCCCATTGTGACGATCCCTGGACGTTCGTTCCCGGTCGACATCTTCCACTCTAAGCAGCGGCAGATCATGGGCCGCAAGGGACCGATCTCCACGTACGTGCGGGCGGCCGTGGAGACGACGATGCAGGTGCACAACTCGGAGCCTGCGGGGCATATCCTGGTGTTTCTCACGGGCCAGCAGGAGATCGAAGACGCATGTGCCCAGATCCGTGCACTGCATCGCGAGCAGCTGCAACAACAATCCTCAAGAGATCCACGATCTTCTCAAGACATGGAGCTGCGTGTGCTGCCGCTCTATGGTGCATTGCATGGCAAGATGCAGCATCGGATCTTTGACCCCGTGCCGTCCTATGTGCGTAAAGTGATCGTGGCCACGAACATCGCAGAGACGTCGCTCACCATCGACGGGATCCGGTACGTCATTGACTCTGGCTTTACCAAGCAGAAGGTGTATAATCCGCTGCAGCAGATGGAATCGCTTGTGGTCATCCCGATCTCCAAGGTCTCTGCCCAGCAGCGTGCGGGGCGAGCTGGACGCACCGGCCCTGGCAAATGCTATCGATTGTACTCCAAGGAATCGTACGACCAGATGATGGACGAGACAATTCCCGAGATCCAACGCGCGAATCTGGCGAACACAGTGCTATATCTGAAGCTGCTGGGCATCCACGACGTGCTGGGCTTCCCGTATCTGGATCCTCCTGATAAAGAATCCATCCTGGATTCACTCAAGCAATTGTACATGGTTGGTGCACTCGATGCGACTGGCCACGCTACTCCTCTAGGAAAGCTCATGTCCGCGTTCCCGTTGGAGCCAAAGCTTTCGCGAGTACTCATCGAAGCCATGACCTTGAGGTGTGGGCGAGAAATGGCCAAGATCGTCTCGATGCTCTCGGTGGAGAATATATTTGCGCACAATCCCCAGCATCAGTCGAAACGGCAGCACGATTCAAGGGGACGAAGGCAATCTGGAGATTACAGTGATGACGGTGATCCTAAAGAAGACGGGCAGGCAAGTTGGGAGACGCTCATGCTGCGTCTCAAGGACGAACGATTGCTTGATCCTGACGGAGATCATTTGAGCTACTTGAAAATCTTCGAAGCCTTTGCGCGGGCTCGCGACAGAGATCAGTGGTGCGATGACCACCAGATCCGGTTACGAGCCATGAAAATGGCCACATCGATCAACAGTCAGCTGCTGGACATCATCGATGCCATCTCCCGCAAGGACCTCGACGCTGTTGAGGATCAACTCAATGACCCAAAGCTGAGAAACAAGAAGGATGATTTATCCATCGAAGATCGCCTATGCAAGTCCGGTATGCGCCTTATCTTTTACACTTTGTCTTGCTACCGACAATACGTAATACTGATATGTACTGATACTTGCTTACGATAGTCTGCTCGGGTTTCTTTATGCATGGAGCACGTCGATGTACGCTGCAAACGGTATACCGATTGATGCGATCCGAGGACGAAGATGCGAAACTGGTTCAGATCCATCCTCTCTCGACTATTAACTACTCGGCCTCGCCTGAATACTGTATCTACCACGAGCTCGTGGTCACCAGCAAACCGTTCATGCGAGCTGTTCTTCAAACGAGGGCCGAGTGGATTGGCGAGTACAGCGCTGGTAAGCAGAATATCACGCAAGCCCAATTGTACGCTCTTTGTGGGCATACGCTGGAAGATGTCGGAGGAACAAATCATGTCAAGAAACTGGAGAAGGAGAGTGCAACAGAGAAAGCGAGCGCGAACGAATCGCAGCCGGCAAAGGTGACGTCCACTACGATCGCTTCTGCGCGTGAGCGATTCCTAGCAAGGAAGCGGATGCAACAACAACGATAAGTATGCAGTAGTTTATTACCTCGTCTAGAAAACGCACGAAGGGATAATTACGTTTTGCGTAAAATTCTTTTCAATCCTGAAGTACATGCATCAGTGTTGACAATCACGAACCCGGCGCTTTAACCCATGGTTGAACTTAGCAAAAAATTGCACCGACTGCCTTGACTTCAGCGTACTACACGCCATTGCAATTCATCCGACTTCACTAAAATATAATAATAATTCTTAGAGCTTACAGCACTTTCAAAGACCGACTCGATATCTTGCGCAAGCCCTGCCTGCCCATTTCCACGCGCAAGAGCTCAGCTTCATCGTGCTGAAATTGGGCCGAATTGCGGCTGGTTGGACTGTTAAAGCCGATTCTGGTGGTTGCATTGAGATCTTGAAGGGGCAAAGTGTACGACTCCCCACTCTCTCCATGATACAGAACGATTCCTCCGATCACAAAGTTGCTCATGGGATCGCTGGAGTTGGAGGAGGTCAAGCCGACGAAACGCCGAGCGAGCACCGATTCCGGGTACTTGTTACCGTCAAACATCATCTGGGCGACCATTTCGGCCGTCATGTGCTCTGGGCGAGCGAAGCCGTGCACAGCTCTTTTCCCTGTTGAGGTGAGCGCAAGAATGACAGTAGCACCGATCACCACCACAGCGATGCCCGCCAGGGTGATGGCCATGCTCTTCATTGGGATCGACACGACCATGTCCATCCACTGCTCGTTTCCGTCGAAGGCCAGCGTCGTAACAGAGCCCACCGTTGTCGTTGTCTTGACCACGCCATCCTTGAGCAAATAGGTCAAAGCTGACGTATACGACGCCTGCAATCCATTGTCCATGAAGTAGTGATTACCAACCACATGGCGCAGGTAATCCTCAGCTGAAACGGAGCAATTCACGCCCTTGCGAGCTCCATGCTTCCACTCGTACGATTTGAAATTGTAATGCAGCAGAAGATCGCCATGCGTGCTGTAATAATCATCCCCCGCGGGGGTCGCAAGCGTCATCAGCATTAGCCAACGGGTCGCCGTTCCTTTGCCTTGGACGATGAGGTCAGTGTCGTTGTAGGAGTAAACATTGAGATCACTAGTGGGGATACTGGCCTCTCCGACGATCAGATGTTCTGAGCCATTCGATTTGGCGTAACTCCCATTCACGGGTACATTCAGGACCACGTCCAGACCCTTGCAATCACCAGCATCTGATGAGCAATCCGCATTATGGTACTTGGCGATGTCGACGGTCTTCCATTCAAGCATGCCTGTCGTCAGCGAGTACACCTTGCGAGGGTTCACGATCGTGGATCGGTTGTAGATGCCTTCGTCGTCAGTCACATCAGGGCTTGCGTAGTCGTACATGGCGTCTCCAACGATTCGGCTCGAGAGACTCACGACCCATATGGCGGTGGTTGATTTCTTGGGGCACAGCCAGTAAATGTTGGTGATGTTCTCCTTGGTTGTATCGTAGTAATCGTACAACACGTGAAAGTCTTCAGTTCCATCAGCATTCAAGCACACAGCAGCGCCTTTGATCTGCGGCTCCGGCATATACTTTTGGTCATTGCTGTCGTATTCCTGCATGAATGGCAGTGCACACACACCAGGCTCCGTTCCGCAATCATTTGACGTGTCAAGATGATAGTAATTGGTCCACGTCGTGTTGTCCGCACTTGAGACATTGGACTCCAGGGCCTCCGTGTCCGCATCATCCACCAATGAGTAGCTGCTGCTGTCATATGACAGAGTCCGCACTAGAAAATTCTTCCGCAGCGGCACTTCGAATGTCACGGCATCGAAGGTGATAGTATCCGAGATATCCACGTGCGAGAACTCCATGGTCGCCTCATCGCGTGAGATATTCACGCACCCACTGAGTGATTTGTAAAACATCTCACTCGCGGCATCCAAGAAATACTCGGCTTGCTTCTGCTCGCTCATGTCGGTCGTAGGCAGGAGATCCAGAAGTTCTGTAGCCACCACTGTGTGGCTCGGGTGCGTGTCGTACGTGTAGCAGTCCACGGTGCACGGATCCGGGTCGAACTTGGTCTCGATCACATTCCTCATGTCGAAAACGGAGTTCGTGGAATCGCCCCAGCGGAAGAAGAAACTGGCCATGTGCAGACCATGGATGAACACGGTGGCTGCTCGACTGGCGTTCATGGGCAGAGCAGCACTGCTGAGATCCTGCTCGCCCAGCGACTCCATGGAGATCTTGTACGACTCGTTCTCCAGCGCCATGGGCAGCAGATAGCTCTGCCAGGACTTGCCAGGAAGGCCAAAGCTCTGCATGAGACCGGTCGCAAACAGACTGCTCGTCTCACCACTGGCGCAGGTGGGAGCGGTGCCGAGCACAATTGGCGCGAGCATGTTGCGAAGCACAGTGTTGGTGACAAAGTTGCCGGTTTCCAGCTCAGGCACAAGGTTCGAGACGTTGGTCGAAGAGGCCAGCAGGACGTCGACAACGGATGATCCGGAGGCTAGATCGCTTGCGACGACCACTGGCTGGAGATGGTTGGCCAAGATCCGAACGTTCATGGCGCTGAAGCCGTTGCCTAGTAGGTACTTGAGCAGCATTGGGCCACCCATGACGATGCCAGTCATCATCAGCGTCTGCTTGACCTCCATGACGCGGGTCGAAGCGAAGCAGAGATAGCCGACAGGCATGGCAGCCCGAACGAAGGAATCGATCAACTGGCTGACGGCCGCCGTGACGCTGCCCGTGTACGAGTTGAAGTCGTCCAGCAGCTGCGATTGCTCGTTCGCAGAGAGATCGGACGACAGGAACGAGAGCACGGTGATGCCGTTGTTGAGCGAAAACAGCAGCACGAGCGGCACCATGACGATCGCGAACACCAAAACCAGCCCCACGAAGCGCAATACGCGCAGTCGGACGGTCAGCGGGATCGTGAACGCGTCGCGGCTTTCGCTTTCGCTCTCACGACCGCCCAGCATAGGCACCGTCATGATGGCTATGAGGCTTGCTTGAATGGTTCTCCTCGCGATGCGAAATGCCGCTGTCCACGCTCAGTAGCGGACAATCGTCGCCATGGAATTTCTGCCGTTGGTATAGAGCGCAAGTGCTGACGCGAATGAGTCCGGCTGGATACACAGGTTTCAGACCGAATCGCACGCTTCCCAGTCCAGCTGTCGCGCACAGTGGAACGCGAGGACGACTTAGACCGCCGCGCAATGGAGCCATCCATTGGCTCAATCTCCACCACACAAGCACTGCAGCAGACGAGTCAAGGTCCCCTTTTCGCCTGCCCTTCTAACAATAGATCTTCCCAACCTCGGCGGGGAACCAGCAGCGATCGTTGGCTTGGCAGGAGTTGACGTCCGTCTTGGTGAGCTTGCCTTCGGACGGAGAGTGACCAGGCCCCAGATGCCAGTCAATGGGGTCTCAATTGTTTGTTCTTGTTATTGTTGTTAAGCGAGTGGTTTGAATGCGGGTCGGGCTCTCCACACTCAGGCAGGCAGCTCTATTGCTGTGTGATCCACTGCATTCGCTTGGTGTCCTATAAATCATACATGTCTTGGGGGGGAGGTCGCAGCTGTGCAGAGTCGATCGATCTCTCTCTCTTGGTGCTGCGCTGTGTGTCTGGGCGGTCTTCAACCTCTTGTGTGTGAATGGCTAACTCTTGGGTCGTCGTATCTGCTGCGTGGTCATCTACTGGATCACGCAGCTGCGCTGCATCTCCGAGGCCTTGCGGACCTCGTCCAGCCCGTGCTGGGTCTGCGCGAGCGACTCGTGCACGTGGTTCTCAATGTCGTCGATGGACGACTGCTGCTCCTGCACGATCATGGCCAGATCGCGGAAGATCTCGTTCACCTGGGCCACGCTCTGGTGGATCTTGTCAATGTCCTTCTCGCGCTCCTCGATCAGCGCCTCGTTGTGCGCGATCTCCTGCTCCAGCTCGGCGAACTCGAGCACCTGGCCCTGGTGCTCCACCACGATGTTGCCCGAGTGCGAGTCTTTCTGCTGCTGCACGAGCGAGTCCTGCAGCAGCTGCTCCTGGGCCGAGATCTTGTGCACGGCCTGCTCCAGCTGGGTCGAGATGACCTCAAAGTCCTTGCACAGCTTGCGCTTGAGCAGTGAGTTGGCCGGGTCCGACGGGATCATGGTCAGCGCCTTGGCGATCTCCTCCTGCAGCAGGCAGGCGAAGCGTATCCGGTCGTGCAGGTCGTCGTCCATGGCCGACGTGCTGTTCTTGCGCGTGAGGCTGGCCGTCGTGGGCGTGGCGTTCGCGGCCGCGCGTTTGATGGCCAGCACCTGGCGCTGGAACTGCTCCAGCTTGAGCGTGGCCGCGTCCACGGCCTGCTTGCTCTTGCTGGAGGACGACTGGCCGCTGCCCAGCGCTGGCGCCGAGCCCATGCGCGCCGAGCCAGCGCTGCCAGAGCCGGCGAAGTCCGCGAAGCTCATGCTGATCGCTCCTTCTGGGTTGGTTTTGTTCTTCCGGATGGGCAGTCGGATGCTGGAGGGACTCCGATTAAGTGCGAATACGGTTTTCAACCAATCAGGTGATAAAGAGTGGGATTTTAAAAACACAGGTGGTGTGGTGCACATGAGACCTGAAGCCGATGCGACTCACGCGCAAGAGACCGGGACGACCGCGAGAGAGACGAGAGAAAGGAAGCCTGCGGCGGCATGAAGCAGGAGCTGCAGGAGCCGTGCTACTACTCCATCCTGGACGTGGATGCGTCTGCCAGGTAAGGGAGAGCGGTGCGCTCTATCGATGTGCTTGGAGGCGTCTCCTGATCGTCCCCACGCTGGTCTCTGACACAGCCCGGCGGCGATCGTGCGCGCCTACCGCCTGCTGGCGCTGCAGTTCCACCCGGACAAGAACCCGACTGCGCCGCCGGAGCACTTCCACAACATCACACAAGGTGCGTAGGCCGTGCTGCTGGCGTCCGTTAATCCATCGTGTGGTGGTGACGAGGCCATCGTCATGCGTTGCTTCCGTCTCGTGGGCTCATCGTATGGCTACCTACCTTACAGCGTACGAAGTCCTATCGGATCCAGAGACACGAAGGCTCTACGATCACTACGGCGCAGCTCTTAAGGTACAAAGGAGCTGCTGGCTTCTTCCTATTGCTTCAAGCACAGCAGCTGACCTGCTGCTCTCTCTATCTCTACCAGCCCGATCTGAGCGAATCCTTTGCCAAGCTGGCGCCGCTTTTGATCTCGTATCTCACGAGCTTCGTGGGCTCGAGCGTTCGCGCGTACGGATGGGATGTCTCTCTGCGTCTCACGCTCGGCGTCGAGGTCGGGATCGTAGGCCTCGCGGGGCTCTACTACTGCTGGCAGCCTTCAGCGACCAGCACGTACAGCTTCCAGGCCCAGCAGCGAAGGCGGCAGCGCAACCGAGAGGTCGTCTCGGTCTCGGACTACGTCACAGTCTCGTGCATGGGCCTGCTGCTGGGCAATGTCTCCGGTTGGATCACCACATCGACCATCATGTACGGCCGATGGCTGCTCTCCGGCAGTCGAAGCTATCTCAACCGCAACGATTAATGCAGCAGCCGCGCATGGTTTTGAAACAGTTCAAGTCGGAAGCACCAGTGGCAGGCTGCAGACCCATGGACGTCCGTCCAGTAGTACTGATGGTGTGAATTTTCTGAGTTGCATATTTGCGTTCTGTGTGTTTAAACGGTGTTCGTACATTTTGTTGCCTCCGTGGTGGTTCCTGCGTCTCCATCTCTCTCCATAATGATGGGAAGAGCGCCATGCGACGCGCTTGGTCTTTCTGGCTTAGGAGAAGCGTGATCGCTGCCTCGACGACTGCTGTCGCTCCGGTGATGGTGGTTTAGTACAGCATGTCCTCCTTGATCTTCTTGGGGTCGATCTTGGGCTGCAGTTCGCTGTCCGGACGCATTCGGAAGCCCGGGCCGGGGGCCTTCTCCCACAGGAGCGAGGTCTTGCCCTGCGGGCCCTCGCACGACAGCTGGCCGTTCATGGGCAGACTGCCCCACTTGTTCATCGGGGGCGGCTGGTCCTTCTTGCACGCGTCCAGCAGCTCGCGCGTGGTCTCAGGCATCAGGTTCTCCTGTTAGAATCCACAGCCAAAGTCAGCACTCAATTGGTTCCGGCGTTTGGATCAGGAGATAACGCACGTAGAAGTCGTCGTTGATCTGGACCATGGGCGCGTTGGAGCAGGCGCCAAGGCACTCGACCTCACGCAGCGTGAACAGGCCGTCGGCCGTGGACTCTGTAATCAGACACGGCATTATCAGTGTCTGTCGGTCTCAACTGGAGGGGACATGGTAGCTGCAGCGTACCGCCTTCCTTGATGCCCAGGTGCTTCTCGATGGTCTGCTTGATCTCCTCCGAGCCGCAGATCATGCAGGGCGTGGTGCCGCACAGCTGGATGAAGTACTTGCCGACCTTTTCTCTGTTGAACATGGTGTAGAAGGTCGCGACCTCGTACACGGCGATGGGCTTCTGGTCCACGATACGCGCGACCTTGTTCATGGCCGCCAGCGGCAGCCAGCCGCCGTGCTGGCGCTGGGCCAGATCGAGAAGCGGGATGATGGCCGAGGCCTTGTAGTTCTCCGGGTAGCGGTCCAGGATCGCGTGCACGCGCTCATAGTTCTCGGGCGTGAAGTCGAAGGACGTGTCGATGTTGTTGTCCTCCGTGTCGCGGTGCTACAGGATCCAAAGCGCACAGACGAACCCCCGGGAAGGCCAAGCACAAGAGACAATCGTCAGTCCTTCTCACTCCATCTCTCGGCTTCTACTGCATACTAGCGCCTAAGAATTGCGCACCTGCACGATGCCAGCGCTCTGCACGATGCTGGAGCTGTGGATGCTCGAGCGCAGCGCGCTGGAGCGCGCCACTAGCTGCTTCACATTGCGGGCCAACATTGCTCCCTTTGATTCCTCTCTCTCCTGAGCTCCTCGCAACGAGATGACCCAGCGCGCGGCCGCCGCCCCCACACGCCCCACACCACCAAAAACGGCGTAATTACCCTTTTTACGCGTTTTTACGGAGGCCATTCCCTTCAGAACGTAACCTGAGTGTACCACTACGCAATCTTTGGCCACAACTACCGTACTGGTACATTTAGTGCGAACTTAACGACCTCATTGAAGTGGATGAGTCCAGCCCACAACAGCATTGCCAGCATGGCTTTGGTGTCAAGCGGTTCGTGTGCGCCAATTAGAATACGAATCATGCCGCGCTGGGTAGTGACAAGAGAGAGAGAGGTCGGTTACCTCTGCTTCACTTCGACCCGTGCTATGGAGGGCAGGCATCGTGTGGCGGGGGCCCCAATGCTTCTCAAGTACTTGGAAATGGATTCAGCACCACGAACATTTCAGATATCAGCCACACCCGTGGAGATCGCGAGTGATCTGACGACAGGAACACTGTCCGCTTCTTGGCCAAAGATTCCGTGCACCTCGCGCCAGAGTTGGAAAGCACGCCACACGCACATACACTATTATGCGTACTATGTTCGCGCCGATCGGTTGTCCATGGCTTTGAAGAGCGAATCGTACACGATTTCCCTCGAGATACTGAGAGAAGAGGAGCTCAGCAGTACTGATCTGCCCTTGAGCTACAGTCCAGCCGTGACTGCGATTATCCAAGCGATCCACATGTCCCGAGTTCTCTTCCGCTGGAGTGACTACAGGTTTCAATCACAAGTTCGATCATGATCCGTGCCAAGTGGACTGTATGTTCGAGCCCACGCCCACACAGAAGTGGCCACAGAGCTGGTGGATCAACTACTACCTGCAATCTACCCCTGAACAGAAGAGAATCGAATACTTTTTGGGTGTAGCGAGTGGAATACAGCTACAAGTCGCTCAGCGGTGGCGAGAACATCGTGCGCGATGAAGCAACAATGGAGTTCTTGCACATGGATGTTGATCGGACACGATGAAGTTTGACGCAGTGACGTTTCAGGAACTTCTGAGCAAGAACTTTTTATACTCGAGCGTTGGTACATGACAACTGCAGCTCAGTTTTCACAGAAGATACCGATGCACACGCAAGTGCTTCAGGCTCAGACAACACGACGCGGACAAATTGCTATCCCTTCGATGCGTCAAGCGATTGTGGGCCCAGCCGTAAATCAAGGAGACAGCCGAGTGTTTGGCACCGAAGACTATCGCTATTCTTTCGCTCAACTCAACTGGACAAACCGTGCATGGCTTCACCCGCCCCGAGCACATGGAAGCCGAAATGGTCGGCTTGCCGACTCGATCGCACTGTTATTGATCTATGTCCTCGGTCCACCCAATCGTGGCGTTATGGTCGTTTGCAGCACTCGAGAAAACACCAGAGCAGCAATTGAAGCATTTGGACGACAACAACTCGCACACGTGTAACGTCACATGTCAGTCGAGTGATCTCTACGTAACGATGGTTATCTCTGCTTCACAAAAGTCAAGCAGACTGCTATAACCACAGCATGCCAGAACTCAGCAAAAAAGCTGCCAGGCAACAGATTCAGGACCGCGAACGTCCAGATTTAGGCCATTTCGCTCAAGTCCGTAGTGATTGATAGCGATCTCTCATCCACGACGACTGTTGATGATCTGGTGCCGGAACTGAAGCTGGAAACTACGTCACTCACAGAGCACTTAGCAAAGTTGCTCTCCCCCGTTGTGTTCAAGACAACGCCCGTTTGTAAATATGGTATTTACGACCGCGATGTTTCCGCAACGGGCCTCGTGCCCAACCCTGCTCGTGGCTTCGAAGAACGAATCTCACGATGGAAGCGCAGGCAGAGCAGGATTTTATTATCCCATGAACAGCAGTCGAACAGTGACCGCGCTCATTTATGTGACGAGGACCGCACAATGGATTGCTACACTTACACTTACAACACTTAGAGTGGCTGCGCCATACATCTATGGTCTGCTGCAAACGCCTGCCCACTCAACACTCACGGCCAAGATAGCTTTAAGAAGGACGCTTCTCTCCCTCCCTCAGCTATTCGGTTACTCACGGAAGAAAGCAAGTGGGTAAGGAAACACTGCAGTCACGTGGTTGTCTTATATAAGATTCAATTAAGATCTGGTCACCATTGCTCTAGGCAAGCAAAAAATTTGTTCCGGACTTGGCAAAGCTCGTGCGACAGGCAGAGATCAAGCGCTGCATTAAGTATAATAGCAATGCAAATGCGCGCTGCCAGAGGAATCTGTGGAGCCCCTGCTGCAGCGCAACCAACCACTAAAAGCGAGTTCCGACCAGGTGTGATGTTGGTTATACACACTCCACGGTCGCTCTAAAGTCGATATGTATAGCAGCAAAGAGCTCTAAATTTGGCCCTGACTCTGGTCCAGACCCTCCAAAAAGGTATCCAATATAATGTTAGAATTATGCGATCTATGAATGTGATTTCCCTGATCCCGACGAGAAGAACTGGGCAGGAATCATGCAATTGCGTTGTCTCTATCTATATATAACGCTTTACTGATCTGCACACAAACTGTTCTGGGGCTGTTAGATCACTCTCAATCTGGCGGGGCCAGCGCAACCAAAAGCCACATTGACCAAGGTTTTGGGGCCATTGAGCTGTTCGACCGGAAACAGGCTTTCCAAGCCAAGGGGAGCCATGGTTGAATCCACCGTTGGATCCAAGCGTCATCACGACTCGGTCAGTTCCATGGTTCCAGTCCAACGGCGAAGCCAAACACGGTCGTTGAAGTTATCAAAGCACAAGTTCTGGCAGAGGGTTATCACTCTCGTATCTGGAACCATTTTTATTCCCTGGGCGGCTGAAGTTACTGTTCAGATGTTTCAATCCAGCTACGGGATTGAGAGACTGGTCCGAACATACGCATTGGATGACTCCCTGACCATGCGTCAGTGGGTTGGCACAACCACAATATTCCAGAGTCCACTCGTGGAGATCGGACTTCAAGGTCATACCGAGCCCATCAACGGCACGATCTATGTTAAAAGTCAACAGATTTCTTCGTTCCAGCCATGTGAGAATTTGAATGCGCGCCAGCAAGAGATATACAGTGATCAATGGCAGAGGCTCCTGTATTCTGAGGCTGTTCTGGGCACGGCCTACAATATCACTTTTCTCAACGATATTGAGCTCATCGCTCCTGTTGTGAATTGCGACTCAGCGTTCATCCGCACGAATGATTCGACTCGAGGCAAGTTTTATTTTCTCACGCGCACGATCGGAGATCCACAAAACGTGCAACTACTGACACTGGCAATGGCTGTTCAAGAGTACTGGATCACGAGTGAAACGCAAGTTGGTTCAGCTGCTGTGGCCTCGCTGACACTTGTTCCTAATCTCCAGTCCGACCACGTCCAACAGCGTTTTATTGTATCTCTTGGGTATCCATTCTACCAATTCGACTTTTCAGCCTGTAATTTACTTGGCAATGGCGAAAGCAACTTCTTCTTTCAGCTACAAACCATACCCAGAGACCCCAAAACCGAACTTTCGAAGCTTGTAAAGACTTCTTACCGATCGGGGTTCTATCTAACTGACGAAAGTGGGCGCTACAACATCAAGAACCAGATCTGGTTGGTCGAGGATTCGCCAATGAGCACTATAACGACTTGGAGGTGGAAAAGCCAGAGTACAAGTCGGAACAAGTGGTCCTGGGTTCATCTGTTTGATCCAATATTTGCCTTTTATGTGGTTGGGCACGTTATCCAGCAAGGATTGCTCATTCACGGAGCTTTCCGGGAAGGGATTTTGTGGTCCCCGGACGGCAGCGTGACCATCACTAAGCCTCTTTTTCTGCGTGGGACATTCGTCGTGTTGTTTTGGTACCTCACAAGCTTCTGGGAGTTGACCGAGTTTTGTATGCGCGATGCCCACGAGATCGCAGGAGTCGACCAATTCTACAGCTTTACGGAAAATTTCCGAATGGATATATTGAACATCATGTTCACGTTTACCAGCTATCTGGCCCGTATTACAAAAGAGCGCGCTGACGCCGGCTTTGTTTACTTGGTTACAAATGTGATCTTCTTTCTACGCATCAATATCATCAACCTATTCCCATCCGTGGTTGCGACCATCAAAGCACTTACGATCAAAACAGCCGAGCAGGAACTAAGGTCGTCTTTAATTGGCCCGATGCAGATCCGGGCGCCGTACAAGATTGTCCAGTATCCCAACGAGCTGATGGTTCACATTCTGACTCCGTTCTTTGCGATTTTCCCAGTGATTGCAGTGTTTATCATGTTACGCAAGATCAGCCGGTGGCTCAGTCCACCAAAGAATGCCATGCAGCAATCTAGTAGCGCTTTTTCGAAAAGAAACTCCGCCGAAAGCTTGACACTTACCAAGTCGGCGTTTACCAATTTCGAGCTCGCAACCGGTTCAGAGCTCGAGGTGATGTACGGGGTCCTGGGAGACTTTGATAACTATCTGTTCATCAAAGGCATGAAATTCGCCTCGGCGGACGGAGTGTATGGCGCTTGTTTCGTTATCGTCAACAAGAAGTTCCTCGTCAACTTCAATGATATTTGGTCAATCCTGCTAATGAAACTTCTCCGGGTGCGATTTACGAAAGTGTATATATTCTCACTCAACGGCACGACCGTTAAGCAAACAGCGTTGCTGGCATATCCGGAAACCATGACAGTGCGCGATCTGATGCGGTTGAGCTGTACGACGCTATCTTAAACAAAGAAAACAGCTCAGGAGGTTTGAACTACGAAGGGTAATATATTGTATCATTATCGGAGGCATGGAATTCTGTCGATACCTTCGTTGGGGCGGGTTCGTAATCGTCGACACGACGTTTCTCATTGGTTGTGCAATATATCAACTTGTGTATCTTCTTGCAGAAAGCCACCACTGCGCGCCAAACAGCTTTGTTGGCATGTTCAGTGGCAGACGATAAGCATTCGGGATCTATTGCATTCAAGCGCCACTACGTTATCGTAGGCAAATAATGTGGTGCAACACATCACTCTCAACACAATGGACTTTGATATAATCTAAACGTTCGCCTTCTCTGGCTTATCGTGTGTTATTCACATGCTCGCGAACGACACCTGTCTGAAAACGATCATTGAACAACCCCGAGTTGACTCAAGATGCAATGTAGAGCTTTGAAACACCACGTCACGATAGAATCAATAATTTATTTATCGAAAACGATTACAAGCGAATAATTTCCATTGCTTTCTGTGTGAATAGATGCGAATTTTCGGCAGGTTCGTGCTTTAGATTCTTTGTCGTTGTACCGGATCAGTAAGCATTTTAAAGAATGCTACCTCACTTCTTTCGAAACGATTCATACGATGTCCTGCAGCTTGAGCTTACTCGGAAGGGTCTTGGACGATCACACACAACCCGATAGATGCTGAGCCTCGATTCGCTGCAACACAAGTTGCTTCATCTACTGAATCCTCAGCCGTTCCCTTCGAGAAAAATAATAGTGAGCATTATGAACTCTTCAGCCGGCCCAATCCATATCGTTTGGGAGCAATCGCACTGGCCCAATGTAGCCGCGCTCCCACCGGAGCATGACTTGCAGCATCTCGATTGCCCAGTACGCTCGACTGGTATCTTGGCGACCCACTTGACTGATCTTGCAGTCGTCACCAGTCGCGCCTTCTCGCTCAAACGCCATCCAGCTGTAGCTCGGCAGCGAGTCGAATTTGGTCGGCACTTCTCCGGGTGTTGGGCCACATGTGTTCGGCCAATCGACCAGCCGCTCTGGGTCCAATGAGCAAAAGATGATCACGTAGCCTCTCTCGGTCTCAAAGAACGTATGCAACAGCAGACAGCGCTTCATGGAAATGGACTCGCACTGGCTCACTGCATCCCGTTCGCGCACGAGGTACTCCTGATAGATCACCACATTGCTGTGGTCCACAGCCTGCACGAGCTCGCAGCGCATCTTCATGCTTGGCGAATGCAGCGCCGTGAAGATCTTGGGCGAGCTCACGACAGACCAAGTGCGCGCCATCAGCGCATAGGCCGACTGGTTCGGGAACGTCTTTTGCAGCGAGAACTTGAGCTGGCCGTTCTCCTCGCGCCGACGGTCGGTCCAGCCGAAGGCCGACATGCCGGACGTGACGAAATGCTCGCTTTCAGTGAACGCGCGGATCTCCTTGTACAGCTGCCGCGCGATGGTGTGACACTCGTCCACAGTCATAGGCTTCACCAGCCGCAGTACTGCAGGCGCTGGAGCCAAACCTTCGCTTGCGCTTGTTGCTTTGCCATTGACGGCATCGTTATCAGTCGTTACGTGGTGCGCAGCCGCGTCTGCCAATGAATGCTTGAGCTGGTCCTGCCAGGCCAAGTAGGCCTCTTTGGACTCGCGCAATGCTCGGTTTTCCTCCACCAGTGTGGTGCGCAGCGCGCCCAGCTGCTCCAGCAGCCGCACTTTCTCCTGGTCCTGGTCAAACCGCGCGAGATAGAACTCAAAGCGGCGCTCCAGCGCGGCCTGCTGCGCTCTCAGCACCTGGATGCTTTGCTGAGACCATTGCGCAAGAGACAGAGAGACAGTGAGAGCTGTATGTGAGCTCTTGGTTGCACCAGCCAATCACATCCGATTCGATAGCGTACCAGCGTTTTGTAGTAGTGCCGCCGCGCGGACTCGCGGTTCTGCTCGCGCCGCCGCTCGGTCTTCTTGGGCACGCGGCGCTTCTGCTGCTGCTGCAGCTCCACCGCGTCCTTGGGCGAGTCCATTTGCGCGTGTCGATCGTGGGGTCGGAATGACTCGGCGCTTTGACATCCCACGCCTCTGTTCTTCCGGAATTTCAGCCAATCAGGACAAGGGTGCAACTCACTGGCTTCTGAGCGCATCATGTTCAGGAATACGTCGACAGGGCAGCGAGAGAGAGAGAGAGACTACTGGCAAGGATGAGCTCTGTGAGTGTCGGCTACTGATCCGATACTGTATCCCATGGGCCGGAAGTCGACACCCGAGAGACATGCCAGGATCAACCCACGCCCAGAGCCCAGGCAATGGGTGGAATCAGACGCAGCGGAAAGGCCGGCTTGCTCTGCGCTGGTCACAGGCTGCAGGTTGGGTGGCTGGAGGTGATTAGCAGGAAGAGGAGCCAAGCCCACTGCGATCGAGACGAGGCTCGTACGAACACCACAATCACACTGTTACGCAGTCAATCTCATCGAAGGCATACACTGAGACCACGTCGGAATCGTCTTTCTTGGGCACATGTCAGGGTATTTAAATAGCTGGGCGGATGGACGAACGACAGGCGCAGTCACTTGGCGAGTCTTCAACTACTAGACCAGTCCATGTCGTCCGGAAGCAGCTGCACTGGTCCGATCGCGCCGCGCTCCCATCGCAGCATCACCTGCAGCATCTCCACCGCCCAGTACGCTCGACTCGAGTCCTGGGTGCCCACTTGGCTGACCTTGCAGTCCTCGCCAAAGGGTCCGTCGCGTTCAAACGCCATCCAACTGAAGCTCGGCAGCGTGTCCAGCTTGACCGTCGCGCCATTCGGCACGCTGCCGCAGACGTGAGGCCAGTCCGCGAGCCGATCCGGATCCAGCGAGCAGAAGAGGATCACGTACCCGCTCTCGGTCTCGAAGAACGTGTGCAGAAGCAGACAGCGCTTGACAATCGTCGCGTCTCGCCCGGCAACAAGGTTGCGCTCGCGCACGTGGTACTCCTGGTAGATCACCACGTTGCTGTGGTCCACAAGCTGCACCAGCTCGCAGCGCATGTTCACGCTCTCGGAGTGCAATGCCTGGAACACGTCCGGTGAGCTCACGACGGACCAGGTGCGCGCCATGAGCGAGTAGGCCGACTGGTTCGGGAACGTCTTCTGCAGCGAGAACTTGAGCTGGTCGCTCTCCACTCGCCGCCGGTCCGTCCAGCCGAAGGCCGACATGCCGGACGAGATAAAGTGCTCGCTCTCGGAAAACGCGCGGATCTCGGTGTAGAGTTGACGCGCGATCTCGTGGCATTCGTCCAGCGTCATGGCCTGCTTCAATCGCATTTCGGCCGCCTTCGTCTGCTGTTGCTGCGTTGGATGCTCGCTGGGCGGCTCGGCGTCCGGCTGGAAGCACTCGTCGGGCGCTCGCGCAGTCTCGACCAAATGCGCGAGCGCGTTCTCCACGCGGTTCTGCGCGGACAAGTACGTCTCGTTGTACTCGCGCAGCATGCGGTTCTCCTCGATGAGCTCGGCGCGCGTGGCCGCCAGCTGCTCCATCAGGCGGATGGTCTCATGATCCTGGTCGAACCGTGCCAGGAAGAACTCGTACTTGCGCTCCAGCGCGGCCTCCTGCGCGCGCAAGACTTCGATGCTTTTCTGATTGCGTCACGGGTCCAAGGGATCAGCCAGAGCATGCAGGTCACAGAGGAGAGGGGAAGAAGGGCGCACGCACGTACCAGCGTCCGGTAGTAGTGGCGCTTGGCGCTCTGGCGGTTCTGCTCGCGCCGCCGCTCGTGCTTGGGCGGAGAGGCATCCATTTCGACTGACTAAGTCGACTGATGGAAGGGCTGAGTTGCGCATGTCCCAGGTGGCAGGATTTTAGCCAATCAGAAGGCATGTAGCTATCAATCTCATGTGTTTACATCATCGCCCGAGCCAAAAGTGCAGTTTTAGTGTGTCGCACATGACATTTGAGCCCTGAAATTGTACCCATCACCATGGGCGAATAAGAAATGAACCTTTTGCAAGTGAGATATCATGGATGCGAGATGGCTGAACGAAAACATGAATGCACCACGGCTTTCCGTGGGTCGGATTCGTCTTACCAATGCACTACAGGCTCGCACTGATGAGCCTGGTCGTCGTTCGGGGCCAATAGCGGTTCCTGTCCCCCTTCCATGTAGATAAACGAAAAGCAAAGCATCCACATGCGTTCTTTGAGACCGAGAGAGGCTACGTGATCATCTTCTGCTCGGGGATCCAGAGCGGCTGGTCGATTGGCTGAATGCATGTGGCCCCACACCTGGAGGAGTGCCGACCACGTTCAACTTGCTGCCGAGCTACAGATGGAAGGCGCGACAGGCGGCGATTGCAAGGTCAGCCAAGTAAGTCGCCACGATACCAGTCGTGCGTACTGGGCAATCGAGATGCTGCAAGTCATGCTGCGATGAGAGCGCGGCTATATTGGACCAGTGCGCCTGCTACCAAAGGAAATGGATTGGACCGGTTGAAGAGTTCTTGAAGCAAACGGCTGATTATTCGGAAGATGCAACTACGCTCAATCGAAGCCCAACATTGACATGTTTGTATCTGGGTCCCGCGTGATCATCATCATTCAAGACCCTTGCGAGCAAGCTCAAAATATGGACGAATGTTTGGAACCAAACGAACTAAACAAGAAGCACACTTTCAAATGCTGATTGGGCTTGTGCATTGGTGAGGCATCGGAAAGCAAGAACCTGTCCAGGATTTCGAATTAATTCACATATAAAAACAATAGAAATGTGTTGTAACGTTCTCTAAATGGTGTTTATCACGCAATAGTAGAGCTGGGCAGTGAACAGTGGAGAATATAAAACTCCATATAAGAAAAATGATGTCTTCAAGCGCTATTTATCTTAGGATAGCGTAGTGACGCTTAGATGCAGCAAATCCCGCATGGTTATAGTCTCTGGGTAGGCCAGCAATGCTGTTTGGCGCACGGTAGTGTCGTGGAGCAAAAAAACGTAGACGTTGATATATCGCACACAGATAAGCTTCATGAGCAGGATATGCCAAATATCATTCGTTTGCACGAGATATTTCTTGTTGACTATCACGAACCCAGCCCCGAAAACGCCATCAGCAGACGCAAACTTTATACCCTTGATGATAATAATGTTCTCAAAGTCTGCAAGAATTCCATACATGGTCTCAAGCTGTGAGCCAGTCGCGAGTTCAAAGTTGGTGAAAGCGGACTTGACGACTGGCTGGCCTTGACTGAATGATTGGGATTTGTTGGTTGGAGTATAGGATTGCTGAATGACGATCATCTTGCGAGGCTGAAAATACCTGCAAATCTTGCGCGTGATAACCAACAGCAGGATTAACATGAAGATCATGACCAATGGAGATAGAACAAACACCATGAGTTTGATTGGATGCTGATGGATTGCATACGGAGCTCGCAGTTGCATTGGGGATAACGAAGATGACTTGAGTTCCAAATGATCAAACTCGATTGTCAATTCTTTGATGTACGCGACAAGTGACGGAAACAATCCGATGATCTGCATTCGGATACTGAAGACGAATAATGTGATTGCAAATGCTTGACCACCATCAATTCGATCTTTGGTTGCGTATGCTAGAAAGGAAGCCCAGGTTGCCCCAATGAACAAAATGTCGAATCGCATGGATTCCGTAAAGCTAAAAATCTGGTTCATACCCAGGATCTCATGCGCATCACGCAGACAAAACTCGGTTAGTTCCCAGAAGCTAGTAAGACACCAGAAAAGCACGACAATCAGTCCACGCAGCATCAGCGGTTTTGCCATAGAGACACTTCCATCTACCGTCCACAGCATGTCTTCCGTTAGCGCTTGATAAGTGATCAACAATTGGATGGTGATGTGACCAACAGTATAAATCGCGGTCATTGGTTCGAAAAGGTGAACCCAGGACCAAAAATTTCTACTTGTGTTCTTGCTTTTCCACTTCCACGTTGTGATGGCGTTTAACGGTGAATCTTCGAGTTGCCACGTTTGTTGCCTGATGTTGTAACGCCCTGTTTTAGAAGTAAAATAGAAACCAGAGCGGTACGACGTTTGAATGTCCTGAGCTAGCTCACGATACTGGCTTCTGGGAACTGTTCGAAGCAGCAGAAGGCTATCCCTTTCACCATTTTCCAACAACTCACAGGCCGAAAAATTCAATGAATAGAAAGGATAACCAAGGGATGCAACGAAATGATGGTCGACGTGATCGGATTGAAGATCGTTGATAAGCGTCAGACACGCAATCGCCGCCGATCCTACCTGAGTCTGGCTTGGAATCCAGAACTCTTGAATGGCCATTGACATTGTCAACAAATAAACGTTTTGGAGATCAGCTCTCGAACGTATGACAAAGTAGAATTTGCCTCGAGTTGAATCATTATTGGCGATCAGAGCAGAGCTGCAGTCCACAACAGGAGCGATGAGTTGGATATCGCCAAGAAAGGTGAAATTGTATGCTGAGCCGGCGACTACTTGAGAAAAAAACAATCGTTGCCAGTGATCACTGTAAATATCCTGCTGCCCGATTCCAAGTTGTTCACATTGCTGGTGAGATTTGCGGCCATTGATTCCAAGATACAAAGTATGATTGAGGGGATCTGTGCGACCTTCAAGCGCAGATTCAACAAGTGGACTTTGCCGAACGGTCGTAGTGCCAATCCATTCACGCATGGCCGCCGAGTCGTCTAGTGTGTAAGTGTGAACTAATCTCTCGATTCCGTAGGATGATTGAAACATTTGCACGGCGACTTGTACAGACATACCAACAGAAACACTTCCAGCCAGGACGCTTATGAGACGCTGCCGAAATCTAGATTTTGGCATCTTGTACACAAGTGTTCGGCTGTTTGGTCCCTTCACAGATACCATCTGACCCACAGAATCGCGGTGCGGCTTTGGCTCCCTAACAGATGATAGACCACGTTGCATCGCGTCGACGGCCTTGGATTCAACTATTCTTCAAGTCGATCACAAAACAATTAGTGAAAGGTGGCCATGAATGCCAATGGACGAGAGAGCGACCAACAGCGTGGCTTCTCAGAGAGTGGCCCAAACGTCCGTTTATAGATAGTATCTTTGGTATATTTTGAATCAAGATCGCAGTAAAAATCCGAAAATAGATCGCACTGAAGATTCGACTTTCGTTTTTACCCGTTTTGCCATCTCCATTTCCATGCTCGAGTGCTCGGCTTCCTTTTGCTAAAACGCGAATCCTCTTCTTGCGACTCTTCCATGATGACCCCATCGCATGATTTTTCAAGACAGCGTGCTGCTGCTCAAGTGAAGCAGATCGTGCATGGTGATGGTATCTGGGTACACCAACTGCGCTCTTTTCTGTACTATTGTCCTATCCAATAAGAAAATATAAACGCTCGTACAGCGCACACGAATGAGCTTCATGAGCAGGATTGGCCATATATCATTGGCTTGCACGAGGGATTTTCTATTGACGATCAGGAATCCCGCGCCGTAGACACCGTCGGCCGAAGCAAACCGCATGCCCTTGATGATGATGAAGTTATCGAAATCCGAGAGCATGCCGTACATGAGCTCGAGCTGCGATCCCGTTGCGAGCTCAAAGTTAGTAAACGAGGTCTTGAGTGGAAGCTTATCACCGCTAGTCGATTGTTTTGTCGGAGTGCTGTCGGATTGCTGAACAGGAATAATTTTGGGGTGAAATCGCCAGTATATCTTGCGCAGGATGACAAAGATCACAACCGCTGGGACTGTAATGAACAATGGAAGCAACACGTGCAGCATCAGTTTGACAGGATACTACTGCATTGCGAAGGGCGACCGGAATTGCATGGGGCTCATGGACGACGATCGAAGTTCTTGCTGGGCTGTCTCAAGTACCAATTCTTTGATGGTCGCAACCAAAGACGGCGATAATCGAATGATGTCTAGGCGAAAAAAGAAGCAGGCCATTGCGACGAAGAAGACAAACCCGACATCTATCCGTTCTTTACAAGCTTTCGCAAAGTAACCGGTCGCATTCTGCATGATGTAGAGAATATCGAGTCGCATCATATCAGTAAAGCAGAAGATTCGATCGCTCTCAACAATTTCCTGTGCGTCTCGCAGACAGAATTCAGTAAGCTCACAGAAACTGGTGAGGCACCAAAACACAAGAACGACCGTTCCACGGGTCATAAACGGTTTGTTCATGGGAACGGAACCATCAGCGGCCCACAGCTTTCCCTCACTCAGTGCTTGATAGATCAGCATGCTGAGTTGAACGATGTGCCCAACGACATAGATTGCGAATATAATGTCAAAAATATGAGCAAGGGCCCAAACATTCCGACTGGTGTTCTTGGACGTCCATTTCCAATTCGTGATGGCATCCAATGGGCTTTCTTCGAGTTGCCAGATTTGCTGTCTGATGTTGAAGCGTCCAGTTTCAGAAGTGTGGTAAAATCCCGATCGATACGCTGTCTCAATAGGCTGTGCAAGTTCACGCATAGAGTTTCTTGGAATCGTTCGAAGTCGTAGAAGGAGTTCTTGGTCGCCTGTGCCTAGCAGCTGGCATGCTACAAAGTCGAATTTATAAAACGGATAACCAAGCGATACGATGAAATGGTGATCCACGTGGTCGGATTGGAGATCACTGATGAGTGTCAAGGATGCCACAAGTGCTGATCCTGTCTGGATCTCACTGGGAATCCAGTATTCTTGAACAACCATCGCAAGAGTAAGCAAGCGAATATTTTCTGGGTCTGCCAACGCACGCGTGAGGAAGTAGAACTTGCCACGGGTCGAATCGTTTGAGCTGATGAAAGTCGATCCACAATCCACGACGGGAGCAATCAGCTCGATGCCTCTGAGAAAGGTAAGATTGTACGTGGTACCCACAATAACCTCAGATTAGAGCAATCGTTACCAGTGATCGCTGTAAATCTCTTCTTGACGTGAGTCTGAGTGATGACATGGCTGGAGAGACGCGTGGTCATCTTGCTGCAAATACAACGTCTGGTTAAGCGGTAGTGTGTTTCCTCCAAGCGCCATGTGAACAATTGGGCTCTGGCGAATCGACGTCGTACCGACCCACTGATCCGAAGCATGCGAGTAATCCAGTGTGTATGTGTGAACCAATCGCTCGACTCCTTGCAGTAATTGAGACATCTCAACAGTGACTTGGGCCGCCGATGCAGTGAACGTCATCCCTGCTAGGATCGTTATCACTCGCTGCACAAAGAGTATTTTCTGTACCTTGGATGGAGGCGTTTTACGGTTCTTGCTCTGTACTGGAGTCATAGAACTTGTGGTGCGCGAATTGTACTTGGATTGGACGGAAGAGGACTCCAATCCACGGTGCACACGACTTACCTGGCTTTTGACGGCCTGCATGTCTCCAGATGGCTGCTGCTGCGAGAGCAAAAGGAACGTGAAAAGTAAGCACGGTTATGCAGAAGACGAGCGGATCTGGGCTTCATCACCTGCAGTGGGGGGGGAGGGGGAGTTGGAGTCGTTTTCGTTTATGGCTATATGTGGAACCAAGCTGAAACAAATGAATGGCTATGAGATGGAAAACACTCATAATGTCGATCGTTATTATTAGAAAACTCTGCTTTAATCGGACTTATTTTGTTTCCCTCGTATCGGCTGTTGACATCAGTTTTAACAGCTCTGGAACAACCGTCTTGCAGTAGCAAGTCGGATACGACGTGCCGGTTAAGAATCAGTGATACGTGTACGGATCTTGTTCGTGTTCGGCAGCGGCTTTGCCAGTGTTCATGGGCTACGACCCTCTTAACACCAACGCAAACATGGACAAGAGGATGCGCATGTTGCATTCAAACTCGGGCATGGTTTCATTTCCCGTGGTCTCATATTTCGTGATGCATGATCTCCCATCCAGAATAGATAAATGTCGTCACATTTGAATTATCAGCTAAAGTTCAGCAGTCGGATCGGTCCAATGGAGTCGCGTTCCCATCGAAGAACGATCTGGAGGATCTCGATGGCCCAGAACGCGCGGCGCGTGTCCTGGATGCCCACATTGCTGACTCGGCAGCTCTCGTCCGATGGGCCGTCCCGATCAAATGCCATCCAGCTTAAGCTTGGCAGCGTGTCGTACTTGATCTGCGCGTCAGGAGGCACGGTGCCACAGACGTTCGGCCAATCGGCCAGCCGCTTAGGGTCCAGCGAGCAGTAGAGGATCACGAACCCTTTCTCGGTCTCGAAGAACGTGTGCAGCACCAGACACCGCTTGATGCAGGCCATTTCCTCCAGTGTCGCGACGTCGCGCTCTCGTACGTGGTACTCCTGGTAGATCACGACGTTGTTCGCATCCACGCGCTGCACTAACTCGCAGCGCATGTTGATGCTGCGCGAATGCAGCCCGCAAAAGATCTCGGGCGAGCTCACGACGAACCAGGTCCGCGCCATGAGCTCGTAAGCGGTCTTGCCTGGGAACACCTTCTCCAGCGAGAACTGCAGCCGCCCGTCGTTCACGCGCCGCCGGTCGGTCCATCCAAAGGCTGTCATGCCTGACGACGTCAGGTGCTCGCTCTCCGTGAACGCGCAGATGTCCGTGTATCTGGCCTTGGCGATGTCGTGGCACTCCTCAATGGTCATGGGTTCTTCTAGCCTCAGATTGAGTCGACCTGAAACGTTGGGTGTGTCATCTGAAGCAGCCGGCGCGACTTGGTCTAAATAAGATTCCCCCAACTGGTACTGCCACGTCAGGTACTCCTCCTTCTGCTCACGCAGAGCGCGGTTCTCCTCGACAAGCGCCGCTCGTGTGGCCTCAAGCTCGGCCAGTACACGCACACTTTCCAGTCCCGGGTCGAATCGCGCGAGATAGAACTCATAGCGGTCCAGCAATGTGGCTTCCTGGGCGCTCAAGGCCTTGATGTTGTCCTAGGAAGGGTCCATTACCAATAAGATCCTCGCAGCCACGCACAAACCGAGATATCAAGCGAGTGAGTCATACCAGCGTCCTGTAGTAATGACGGCGCGCGCTCTTGCGGTTCTGCTCGCGCCGTCGCGCCCACTTGCTTTCTTCCATGCGCCAGCAAATAGGGAGGGAAGTCTTCTCTTCCCTCTGCACTTCTCGTTGGCTTCGATTAGGCGAGCCCATCACGGTACGCATGCCAAGGTTTCGACCAATCACCAGACGGCGTAATCAGATATCAGAGGCCAAGCGTGTGGCTGTGGGAAGCGAGCGATTCAGCACGTCTCTCATTCATCCAAGCAGAGAGAGCTCAACAGGATAAGCACACAAGCGATCCGCTACCAGATGAAAGTGACCGAGTGTGATAGCAATGAGTTGCCGATCAAGGCGATTGAGTCATGCCGTCAGAATAAACAGCCAGACTCCGCAAAGACTCGTTCGATTCATTTAGAGCACTTTCAGAGACCGGTTGGACAGCTTCCGCAATCCTTGCTTTCCGGATTCCAGCCGCACGAGGTCAGCTTCGTCGTGTTGAAACTGGGTCGAATGCTGGCTGCTCGGGTTATCGAGACCGATTTTCGCAGTCGCATTCAGGTTTTGGATTGGCAGAGCGTACGATTCTCCATTCCCGCCATGGTACAGAACGATCCCGCCGATCGTGAATTTGTCCATAGATTCGCTGGAGTCTGCCCCAGTCAAGCCAACGAACCGCCGAGCCAGCACCGACTGAGGGTACTTGCCGCCGTCATACATCATTTGTGCAACCATATCAGCCGTCATGTGCTCTGGGTGGCTGAAACCCTGCACAGCACGACTTCCAGTTGACGTTAGTGCAAGAATCACGATGGCGCCGATCACCACAATCGCGATGCCAGCCAGCTTGATGGCCATACTCTTGGTCGGAATGGACACGACCACGTCCATCCATTGCTCGTTGCCGTCAAACGCCAGCGTCGTGACTGCGCCTACAGTCGTGGTTGTTTTCACAACCCCATCCTTCAGCAGATAGTACAGAGCCGACGTGTAGGATGCCTGCAAGCCATTGTCCATGTAGTAATGGTTGTTCACAACGTGGCGCAGGTAATCCTCAGGTGCTACTGAGCACTTGAAGGCCTTGCTAGCGCCGCGTTTCCACTCGAATGACTTGAAATTGTAGCTCAGCAGGACATCGCCCTTGGTGCGATACGGCGCATCTTCCGCAGGCGTCGCTAGAGTCATGAGCGTGACCCAGCGTGTGGCTGTGCCGGCCCCCACGGTGTACACATCAGTGTTGTTGTAGGCGTACGGACTGAGATAGCTGGTCGGGATACTGGACTCACCAACGATCAAATGCTGGGTTCCATTGGCCTTTGAGTAGCTTCCATTCACAGGAACGTCCAATACAAAGTCAATGCCCTTGCAGTCCCCAGCGCTTAATGCGCAGTCTGCGTTATGGTAGTTAGCAATGTCCACGTTCGACCATTGAAGCATGCCCGTTGTCAATGAATACACCTTGCGGGGGTTCACGATCGTAGACCGAAGGCTGCTGTGGGTCTCCTCTCCTTCGTGACTGGGGCTCTCGTGATCGTACATGGCGTCGCCCACGATCCGACTGGAGAGACTCACGATCCACATGGCTGTGGTTGACTTCCTAGGGCACAGCCAATGGATGTTTGAGATGTTCTCTTTGCCCGTGTCATAGTAGTCGTACAAGATGTGAAAGTCTTCGGTGCCGTCGTCATTCAAACACACGGCTGTGCCCTTGATCTGCGGATCTGGCTGGTACTCATTTCCATTGTTGTCGTATTCCTGAGTGAGCGGCATCACACAAACGCCAGGATCTGGTCCACAATCGTTCGCGATGTCCAGGTCGTAATAGTTGTCGGCCGTCGAGTTGTCGTTCGTGGCGTCGGACTCGCTGTCGATCTGGAACTCGTCACCATCAAAGCCCAGACTGCGGGTGTAAAAGCTTCTCCGCAGCGGCACTTCAAACGTCACGGCATCGAACGTCATGGAGTCTGAAATGTCCACGTGCGAGAACTCCATGGTCGCTTCATCGCGTGAGATATTCACTGAGCCACTAAGCGAGTTGTAGTACAAATCGCTCGCAGCATCCAAAAAGAATTCCACTCTCGTGTGTTCAGACGTCTCGGCCGTAGGCAGCAGATCCAGCAGCTCCGTTGCCACGGCCGTGTGTGTCGGATACGTGTCGTACGTGTAGCAGTCGGTCGTGCACGGGTCTGGATCGAACTTGGTCGCCAGCACGTGCAAGAGATTGAAGCTGGAGCTCGTCGAGTCGCCCCAGCGGAAGAAATAGCGCGACATGTCAGAGCATGGATGAACACCGTGGCCGCTCGACTGGCGTTCATGGGCATGTCGGCACTGCTGAGATTCTCTTCGCCCAGCGCCTCCATGGAGATCTTGTACGACTCGTTCTCCAGCGCCATGGGCAGCAGATAGCTCTACCAGGATCTGCCTGGGAAGCCAGAGCTCTGCACCAGGCCCATCGTGAACATGCTGCCGCTGTTCAGACTATCCACGTTGGAGTCGCTCTTGCACACTGGCGCGGTCTCGAGCACGATCGGCGCGAGCGCGTTGCGCAGTACAGTATTCGTGACGTAATTACCAGTTTCCAGCTCTGGCACGAGGTTCGAGACGTTGGTCGAGGCAGCTAGTAGCGTATCCACCACGGACGTACCGGCGGACAGATCGCTGGAGATTACCACGGGCTTGAGCCGATTGGCCGAGATCTGTACGTTCATGGCGCTGAACCCGTTGCCCAGCAGGTACTTGATGAGCATGGGCGCACCCGTGGCCAACGCGGTCATCACCAACGTCTGCTTGACCTCCATGGCGTGGGTCGAAACGAAGCAGAGATACGCCACGGGCACGGCAGCGCCAACGAAGAAGTCGATCGACTGACCGAGCGCCGACGTGACGCTACCAGTGTACGAGTTGTAGTTGTCCAGCAGCTCCGACTGCTGCGCCGCGGTCTTTTCGGACGATATGAACGACTGCAGCGTCACGCCGTTGTTGCGCGAGAACAGCAGTGTGAGCGTCGCCATAAAGATCGAAAACACCGCGACCAGACCTGCGAACCGCAGTACGCGCAGGCGGATGGTCAACGGGATCGTGAACGGATCGCGGCTTTCGCTCGCGTCGCCGCCTAAATTGGGCGTTAGCATCATCTAGTTTGGTTGGGCCGACTAATTGGAAGTGAGCAAGGCGCGACTCCCGGGAATCACGCCATTGGTATAGGGCGCGGCTGCTTTGGGTTGAGACCATGCATGCTGCAAAAGAGACTTGAAATGCAAATAACCTCGAAATCTGGGATCTCGAGGTTTTACGACTCTGGCTTCAATCTGTTTAAAAGGGGAACGATGCCCACCCACGGCTCCACGAACATGGAGCCACTGCAGCGCTTCCAACTTGCCAGCCTGCGCAGCGTAATCCAGAGCGGAGCTACAGATCAGAAAGTCGCGATGTGGCCAGAGTAGGCTGAGAATGTCAATGTTCCCGCACTTGGCCGCGTA
>JAADVF010000129.1:0-51262 GCA_023334555.1 Elongisporangium undulatum
CATATGGACAAGCAGTTCTATTGTGGTACGTCTTGGGAGTGGTCTCTGCGAACGAGTTGACAGTGTAGTCCTCGCCAGCCGTCGACATGGGATCTCGTTGCATTTGGCCGGAATTTCATCTCCATCACGGACCTGGTCAAGGGTGCTTGCCGCCAACCCAGCTCGATTACCAGAAGCTCTTTGTGGCCCCGCGTGGTTTGCAGCTAGTATCCTGGAGATGTAGCCTGTGCAACACGCAGGATCCAAAGGAGAGCATCAGATGGGAACCACAAACTGTATTACGCTTAGGGGGCCGATTCAGCGAACGGGTAGTCCGTGTAGCCCTTCTCCGGGTGGGTCATGTCGCCGTTCGCAATGTAGAAGGTGTTGTAGTCCGCCTGATTGAGCGGCAGGTCCTTCTCCAGGCGCTGGACCAGGTCCGGCGTCGCGATAAAGTCGCGGCCGAACGCGACGGCGTCGGCAGTTTGGTCCTCCACGGTCTTGATGGCCTCGGCACGGTCGTAGCCGCAAGACGTGATGTAGGCGCCGGTGTAAACCTTGCGGAAGAGCGACGTGATGCCGGACTCGGGCACCTTGTCGCTCTTGAACGCCACCGCGCGCGGCTCCACGACGTGCAAGTAGGCCAAGTCGTAGGCGTTGAGTTTGTCGACCACGTAGCGGTAGGTCTCTTCCGGGTTCGAGTCCGTGCAGGCAAAGGTCACACCGAACGGAGACAAGCGGATGCCAACCTTGCTGGACGGGATGGCCGACGTGATAGCGTCCAGAACCTCGAAGATAATGCGCGCGCGGTTCTCGAGCGAGCCGCCGTACTTGTCGGTGCGCTTGTTGGCGCTATCGCACAGGAACTGTTCCAGCAGGTAGCCATTTGCGGCGTGCAGCTCCACGCCGTCAAAGCCGGCCTCGATGGCGCTGAGCGCCGCCTTGCGGTAGTCTTCGAGGATCGCAGGGATCTCCTCAAGCTCCAGAGCGCGAGGGACCTCGTACGGCTGGCGGCCTTCGGACGTTATGGAGACAGTGCCGCCGGTCTCATCGGCAAAGGGCGTGGCGCTGGACGATACTGGCAGCTGGCCGTTGGGCTGGTTGAGCGGGTGGCTAACACGGCCCGTGTGCCAGAGCTGGACAAAGATCTTGCCCTCCTTGTCGTGCACGGCCTTGGTCACGGGCTTCCACGACTCGACCTGCTCCTTGGTGAACAGGCCCGGCGCGCGGAAGTAGCCGTTGGCCGTGGCGCTGATGTTGGTGGCTTCCGAGATCAGCAGGCCGCCGGGAGTGGAGCGCTGCGAGTAGTACTCGGCCGCCAGAGGGATCTGCACGCCGGTCTCGCTGGCGCGCAGACGCGTGCACGGCGCCATCACGATTCGGTGCAGCAGCTGGATCGGGTCGGACTTGCCGCCGAGCGTGAGCGGCGTGAAGAGCTTGGCGGTCATGGTCTATTGGTGGCGGGAGATTGCACTGTGAGTCTCCATTCAATCCAATCCGGTCCCGATTGACACATCCCCAAGGCCAGAGAGCAATCACCGTCACTCACCATCGGCGAAAGCTTGAAGGTTTACGCACTGGCGGGAGTGTTGGTACCAAAACTGAAGCTCATAATCCCGACAAGGAAATCAACGGCATAGTAGCAGTATCAAGGGCGGGTTCATTGGTAGTGGCCCATCCAATGTGGTCAAGGTGGCCAGGACAAATCAGCTGCGCCACGTAGCAGTGCGGAGGAAATCGCAGCACTGACGTGCTGTAGACGCCATCGCGCGCTGCGTTTACCAACGCTGCAATCGCTCTGCTGTGTAGACTGTTCGAGGGAGAAGATCCGCACTGCCCAGGACGTGGGCTGAAGAAAGGAATGAGCTAATGTGACGTCCAGTACCGTTAGAAATCGCTGGCGACTTGCCCCACTCTTGCGGGTGGGCTGACCAAGTGCAAAGCCTGTGCTCTGCTCTTGTCATGGACCAGCGAGCAGCCCCCTTCAGTGGCGCTAAGCTGCAACATTGTCGCCCGAAAGAAAAGCGCATGATCATCTATATGTATTGTGTATGTTTACGGCGTGGTCTCCGTCGCGAACGGGTAGTCCGTGTAGCCCTCGGCAGCCTTGGAGATGTCTCCGCTGGCCGTGTAGAACGTCTTGTAGTTGGCCTGGTTGAACGGCAGGTCCAGCTCCAGGCGCTTGACCAGATCAGGGGTCGCGATAAAGTCGCGGCCGAACGCGACGGCGTCGGCCGTGCCCTCGTCCACAGTCTTGATGGCCTCAGCGCGGTCGTAGCCCGAGGACGTGATGAACACACCGCTGTAGACCTTGCGGTAGATGGACGTGATGCCGGACTCGGGCACCTTGTCGCTCTTGTGGTGCGCCACGCGCGGCTCGACGACGTGCAGGTAGGCCAGATCGTAGGTGTTGAGCTTGTCGATCACGTAGCCGTAGGTCTCGGCCGGGTTCGAGTCCGTGCAGGCAAAGGTCACGCCGTACGGCGAGAGACGGATGCCGACCTTGCTGGACGGGATGGCCGACGTGATGGCGTCCAGCACCTCGAAGATCAGACGCGCGCGGTTCTCGAGCGAGCCGCCGTACTTGTCCGTGCGCTTGTTGACGCCATCACAGAGGAACTGCTCCAGGAAGTAGCCGTTGGCCGAGTGGAGCTCCACACCGTCAAAGCCGGCCTCGATTGCGTTGATGGACGCCTGGCGGTAGTCCTCGATCACGGCCGGGATCTCCTCGAGCTCGATCGCGCGCGGGGCCTCGTAGGCCTGGCGGCCCGTGGGCGTGACGGCTGCCGTGCTGCCGACCTCGTCGCTGAAGGGCGTGGCGCTGGACGAGACTGGCAGCTGGCCGTTGGGCTGGTTGGACGAGTGGCCCACACGGCCCGTGTGCCAGAGCTGCACGAAGATCTTGCCCTCCTTGTCGTGCACGGCCTTGGTGATAGGCTTCCAGGCCTCCACCTGCTCCTTGGTGTAGATGCCCGGGGCGCGGAAGTAGCCGCCGGCTGTGCGGCTGATGTTGGTGGCTTCCGAGATCAGCAGGCCGCCGCGCGACGAGCGCTGCGAGTAGTACTCGGCCGCCAGAGGAATCTGCACGCCGGTCTCGCTGGCGCGCAGACGTGTGAGCGGGGCCATGACGATTCGGTGCAGCAGCTGGATCGGGTCGGACTTGCCGCCGAGCGTGAGCGGCGTGAAGAGCTTGGCGGTGGTGGTGGTCATCTTGCCAGTTGCGTGGGGGATTGCAGAGTGAGCGAGCTGGTCAGACCGCTCATGGGTGTGTCCACAGCGGCATGGATGACGCAGACACGGGTGATCCCGTGATCGGCAGCAGCTGGTTGAGTATCCACGTGGCTGGGGGGCTAGGCCCTATGAAAGGATGCATCAACCTAGTGACCTGCGACATGCGTCACACCCAGGACGATGACGATGGCGTTGATCGGGCCAGAAGCGGCAGAGATGGGAGGAGCGCTAGCGACCGCCTTCCTTCCTTGACGGTGGTACGTTATCAGCAGCACGAACGAAAGCGGCATACCGCCAAGGATTTGATTGACGTTGGAATCTAATAGTGAGCTCACTGCTGCTGCTCATAGAACGGGTAGTCTGTGTAGCCCTCCGCGATGAACTGCACGTCGCGCTCAGCCAAATAGTACGTGTCGCGGTTGGACTCGGTCAGCGGCAGGTCCAGCTCGTAGCGCTTGACCAGGTCCGGGTTCGAGATGAACGCGCGGCCGACAGCCACGGCGTCGGCCTGACCGTCGGCCACGACCTTGACGGCCTTCTCGCGCGTGAAGCCCGACGCCGTGATGAGCACGCCGTCGTAGAGCTTGCGGAACATGGGCGTGATGCCCTCGGGCGGCACGTTGGCGCCCAGCACGTGGTAGCCCCCGGGCTCCACGATGTGCACGTAGGCCAAGTCGTAGTCGTTCAGCTGCTTGACCACGTGGCCATAAGTCTCGGCCGGCGTGGAGTCCGAGAGCCCGAACGAGACGCCGTAGGGCGACAAGCGGATGCCGACCTTGCTGGACGGTACGGCCGACAGAATGGCCTCCAACGCTTCAAATAGGATACGAGCGCGGTTCTCGATCGAGCCGCCGTACTTGTCCGTGCGCTTGTTGATGCCGTCGCTCAGGAACTGCTCAAGCAAATAACCGTTGGCGGCGTGCAGCTCCACGCCGTCAAAGCCGGCTTCGAGCGCGTTGACGGCCGCCTGGCGGTAGTCCGCCACGATCTGCGGGATCTCGTGGATCTCGAGCGCACGCGGCGTGATGTACTTCTGGCGTCCCAGACGCGTGGCAGCCGAGCGGTACTGCTCCTCCGGGAACGGCGTTGCGCTGGACGAGACCGGCAGCTCGCCGTTCGGCTGGTTCAACGGATGACTCATGCGGCCAGTGTGCCACAGCTGCAGGAAGATCTTGCCGCCCTTGCCGTGCACAGCACCCGTCACGCGCTTCCAGGCTTCGATCTGCGGCGCAGTGAAGATGCCGGGTGCACCGTAGGTGCCTCGCGCCTGTGGGCTAATGTTGGTGGCCTCAGCGATCAACAGCCCTCCGGGCGTCGTGCGCTGCGTGTAGTACGTGACGCCGTGCTCGCCCTGCACGCCCTCCTCGCCAGTGCGCAGGCGCGTGAGCGGCGCCATCACGACGCGGTGCAGCAGCTGCACGGGGTCCTTCTTGCCCCCCAGAGTCAGCGGCGTGAACAGCTTCGTGGTCGCCATCTCGTTCTCTTGGCTTCGATGGATGAGGAGTGACACGCCATGCGCATCAATCCTGGGAGCGAGGTGATCCGAAGGTTGCACGAAAAGGATTGCGTGATCAAGCGGCAACTTCAATGATCTGATCTCAAGAGCCACGTGAGTCCAAGCAGCGCAATGAGTGGCGGAATCTGGTCCGAGACGAGCATCCACTCATCCATCTCGAGCATAGATGTTCTCATGACGTATGCACACTTGATGACGCAGCATCAGCTGCAGCTGCTCGGCACAAGAAGCATTTGTGGATCAGAACACGCCGCGGTTCCTATCCTGCTGGCCTGTTTGCCTGTTACTGGGCGTCTTTGCCCGACAAAACCTCGTGTGTCGTTTGCGTTTCGGTGAGCAGGAGGGCAGTAAGCGGGATCGGATTGTCCACCGAAGGTCGCTACACTTCAGGAAACCTTCGCACCACCCAACACTTCAACTTGACGCAACACGTTCACATGATATTCAACCTCGATCCGTTTTCTACATGGTCTCCATATTCCGGTACTGCGTCGCACGCGGGGACTCCATATTGATGCCGACATGAGCTGCTGTCGTCGTCGTCGTCGTGGTTGTTCGTGTCGAGACCTCCGTTGGTGCGCCGGCATTGCTTCGCTTGTAGTGGGACTGCCACTCGGGCGGCAGCTGGTGCTGGTACGTGCTGCTGCCATTCCCATGCCGACCGCCGCCGCAGCGACGCACGATCCGGAAGACCAAGAACACGCTCGCGCCGAGGAACCTCGTGATGTTGAACACAGCCACAACATACGAGATGGCCTTGAGATAGCATGAGCTGGAGACGTAGTTGGTCATGCAGAACACCCAAATGGCGTTCGTGACCAGCCAAAACAGCAGCAGCGTGGATCGGAAGGCACGGAAGCTGTTGTCCACGTCCTCCTTCTCGCGGATCGCGCGCTGCTTCTCGGCTTCGATGCGTTTTTGCATCGCGACCATCTCCTTTAGATTACCGTTGGGGCCTGGCTTCGCAGGGCCATGGCCTCCGGCCGTCTCGAGGCCCTTGGTGCCCCAACTCAGGTCGTGCAGGTTGCTGTAGGCGTAGATGCCCAGGATATTCTGTCGACAATATAGCGTCAGTCACTACTGGAATTGACCCATGGCTCCCAGAAGAGAGCGACCTACCACAAAGGTCGGCAGCATGAAGAAGTATTGAAGCGTGCTCAGCAGAACCGAGAACTCTCCGTGCAGAAAGGCCGAGAGGAAGATCAAGCCGAGCGCTGTCACGACGCCACCCGCCAGCTCAAAATTGGACACGTGGCAGGTCGGCAGATCATCGCGCGGGTCCGTCACGCTGCTTGACGAGACCAGTCCATAGATCGAGATGGCCGAGACCACCAGCATCACGAGTCCGAAGAACGTGAAGCTGAAGTTGTAGAACGCGGCCGTGCGTCTCTCTGGTCGATTGCCCAGCGCAAAGATCACCGTGCCGCCAACAAGCGACAGGTAGACGCCCAGCACGAGCTCCAGAAGACCCTCCATGTCGCTGTACAGCGCCAGTGTCAGCACGTAGTAGAACGTGAGGAAGAGATTGCTCAGCAGGAACCACGCCAGCAGATTCTGCACCAAAAGGTAGAAGAACTCGACCGAGAGAACCAGCTTGCGCGAGATGCTGTGCCCACTCTCCTTCCACACGCGAGCAAAGCTGCTGATCGCGAACAGCCCCGCGAAGAACGAGCCATTGAGCCAGCGTCGCCGCTGCTTGATCAGATCCACCAGCGTCTCGGGTACATCCGTGCGTGCGATCGCGTCCTTGACGTAGTGCATCGTCCAATTGCGCCCACGCCGTGCCAGCAGTTCAAAGCACAGGATCCGGTCCTCTGCGAGGTACATGTTGCCCTTGAACGGTCCGAGGTCCTTGGTCGACGTGGTCAGGCTCTTGAAGTATTCCGGCAGCGGGCCAGCGCCCTTTTCGGCCCGGATGGCTTCGTAGCGGTAGGCCGAGAAGGCGCCGGGCAGCACACTGATGAAGCCAAAGACCGACTCGAGCGACTTGTCCATGATGTTGGAGATCTTGTACTCAAAGTGCTGTGCTGCGATCACCGGGTTGAAGTAGTTGGGCTGCTCCACGGCGATCTCGCCGGCCACGCCGCCGATCTGTGGGTTCCGGTCCATGCTTCGAATGAGCTTGAAAATGGAGCTAGGGCCTGGGATCGTGCCGACGTCCACGAGCACGGTGTAGGTCGGCAGCAGCTGCTCCGAGAACGCGTTGAAGAACCAGAGGTGCGAGTTCAGCTTGCCGCCGTTGTTCTCCTTGAGCGCGTAAATGAGCTGGATGGGCGGGTAGTACGATTCAAAGTTGTCGTCCCGCACAAGCTGGATCGTGGACTCGAAGAGATGCATGTGCACATCCACACCGGCGCTAGTGACGGTCATGATCTCTTCGTCAAAGGCACCGACGCCCGTGAGGAAGTCCAAGCAGGACGAGCTGGCCTTGGTGCGGCCATCCGAGACCACAGCAACCGCCACGTTCTCCCAGGCGGCTTCCCCCCATTGCTCGGCCATGTAGTGCAGATTCCGGGCGATGCCCGTTAGTGTGCCCTTGAGCTCGCTGCCTTCTTCGTTGTACATCGTGATCGTGATGAACACCCGGATCTTCTTGCCCAGCTCGTCTACGCGCAGCTGGAAACCATCATCCGTGAAGTGGAACGGGTCCTTGGTCGACACGGCCGTGTACCGCATGTGCGTGAACTCGTTTGCCTGACCGTAGGTTGGCTGTCTCCCCCGCCACGATTCCTGCACGCGTGGGACTTCCGTGCGCTGGATCTTGAGCTTGGGCGGCAGAGCCGCCACGCGAGCATTCTCCTGTGCCGCATAGTACCACTGGTCCAGCTCTTCCGCGCGCTTCATGATCTCGTGGGCCTTTTCTTGGATGCCGTGCTTCAACAGCGGATCTGATTCGTTCTTGCCGACCTGCGAGTACCGCAAGGCAGTGGGCAGACATAAGCCTTAGAGGCCGGATTGTGGATGGCTGCAGCAACAAGAAGACGAAGCGTTACCTGGATCAGGACTTCGCCGGCGTCCGTGTACAGTTGGATCGCTGCTACTGGGTCTCCAGCACGCTCACAATCGACAGCCTGCTGGATGAGGCGAAACGCAGCTTCGTATGTGATCTCAGTGGGCAAGCCTCCCTGGCCTGGGCCGATGGACGACAGCTGGCGCTCCATGGTGGATTGGCGATCCAGATACGAGTGGTTCGAGAGCTTGGTGTCCTGCCATAGACCGGACCCTTCAGCCAATTGAACGCAATCAGTCAGCTGAGCACAGCCACACAGCTCACCAAGCTACACTACTTGATCACGCACCATCTTCGTCGCGATACTCCTGCTCACCATCCCCGCGCAGTGCCGCATCGGCAGCCAGCATCGCTTCCAAGTCCTCCAGCTCGGCCTCGTCATAGCCATCGTCCCAGTTTCTGGCGCCGCTGGTAGGCGCAATAGAGGCCTGCGCCCCATCAGCACCAGCATTCATTTCCTGTTGCTCTTGCTGTCGCTTTTGCTCGCGCAGAGCTTGCAGCCGCGCCGCGAGCGCGTCGTTCCCGTTGCCGCCGCCTCCGGTGCTCATGACGCACGGTCAATTGTAGATTGTGACGAAGCCCGCTGCTGTGCACAGCAACTGACTGCTGATTGGCTGGTACCCGCAGTGTACAGGCGTCCACTTTTGTGTCTGGAAAGAAATCGAATCCTTTCAAAATTAATCCAGGGAGTTTACACATTCATCTTGGTTTTTGTATGGAAACGCTGGGTTACCTGTCAAAGTTGATGGAGTCCAAGCCGGTCAGCTGCGTCGTTGCACGCTAGTGCCACCGACTAAATATTGGACACGCTCGGGTGTGGTGTGCCGCTGGGTTCAGTCGGACTCTTGAGTGAGGCTGCAAGGAGGAGGAGCGGACGCTTTTGGTGGATTTTCTTCCAGCGGCCGTCGCTGTTTCTCTGTGGGTCGAAGGTCCACGTGAAGTTGGGTGTTTTGGATCTTGAGTCTGGCGAAGGACGCGGATCCATCCATGTCCTGTACCCACAATAGCACAGCTCCCTCCGCATAAATCCGCAGAAACTAGGCTCGCAATTATGGCGTATCGGGTGGTGATTACGCTATGATCTACGAGATGAAGATTCAAATGATAGAGATCTCTTCTGCTGTTTCATGGACAGAGTGTGACAGCGTGAACTGAGCCGTTGCTTGCATGAAGGTCTGGCTGGTACTTGTATCGCAACAGCGTGTCCTTGGTGTAACGTTACACAATCTATACATTAACACTCTGGTGTATGAGTTGTGTACCCCTAACCTCCTCCCGTCCACTGATTCGGGCGGACGGATGGATGGATCAGAGGACCGTCGAGGCGTTTGGTGGTCAATCCAAATGGCTGTCTCCACGTACGAAGCGCTGCTGGCGAGCGCGCGCCATGGCGACGTCGACGAGATGCGCGAGCTGCTGAAGGCCGCGTCTGCTGAAGAGAAAGACCAGATGGTCAACTACGTGCAGGAAGGCACGCTGAACACGCCTTTGCACATGGGTAAGCGAGCGCACAGAGTCCAGTCCATCAAGCATCGGACCTCCTGGATCCTCGAGTCACTGTATCCTCTTGTGCTTATTCGTAGCCTGCGCCAACGGACACGATGATTGCGTCAAGGAGCTGATTACCAATGGAACGCGTCACGTTCCCAATGCCAGTGGCAATTACCCGCTGCGTACGTTCAAGATCAGTGCAGCGCTGGGTTTGTTGACTCCAATGACCTTCTAATCTGCGATGGTGTGCGCAGATTGGGCCGTGCAGAATCGACACCTGGGAATTGTCAAGCTGCTACTAGAAGGCATCACCGACATTGATGTGCTGGCGCAGAATGGCTTCGGTCGTGGTTGTGTTACGGAGGCCTTCCAGAGCGAAGATACTGAAATCCGTACGTACTCCATGCACTACTGCCCCCAAGCGAATGAATATGCTGACTTTGAGTTGCGTCCTGCAGTCGCTACTCTTCTTGAGCACTCTTCTGCTACAGAAGAGCGACTGATGGCTGGTTCCGGAATGGACAATGCCACCATTCGGGAAGAAGATGACGATGAAGACGAAAACGCTGACGGATCGCCAAAGATCATTCAGGAGACCGTTCTGGAGTTTGGTTTCCAGCCGTCTCTGCCGACGCTGAAGGCGCGAGAGCTGGCCTTGGACTGGAACAAGGCTGCCTTCGGAACGACAGCTGACGAAGACATTACTGGTGTCTCGATTTGGTCTGCCTCGCTGATCCTCAGTCGCTGGGTGATCGATCACGCGGATGAGTTCAATGCCAAGCAGGTGTGCGAGCTTGGAGCTGGCTGCGGCGTGAGCGGCATCGCGTCCTACCTCTACACAAATGCGTCCAAGGTCGTGCTGTCAGATCTGTTCGACCACACGCTCCGTAACTTGGAACACAACGTCGCGCTCAACAAGCAAGCGCAGATCAAGAAAGAGTTTGATGAAGAGGCTGGTTGCTCGCAGTGTGGAGCGATGCAGCGCTTCAGCCCCGAGAACCCGGAGGGAAAGCTCATGAAGTGTGCGGCATGCAAATCTGTGGCTTACTGCTCGCGTGAATGCCAGAAGAAAGCATGGAAGAAGCACAAGGTTGATTGCAAGTGTCTGCGTGCTGAAGCTCAGACCCAGCGAACGATCGAAGTGCAGGCTATTGACTGGGCTGAGAAGGCGACTTGGCCTCAGAACGATAAGTTCGACGTGGTGCTGGGTTCGGACTTGGTGTACCACCAGGAAATCGTCCCCGTGCTTGTCAGCGCTATCGACGGACTCCTGACCAGCGAAGGAGGCAAGTTCATTCACGTGGCATCGCAGGCCCGCGACTCGCTCGCAGAATTCAAGGATGCCATGCACGCTCGTGGCTTTGAGTGCGACGTGCAGCTGGTGCCGGATTCGTACAAGACCAACCCTCTTGTGGGTGATGACGCGACCGTGGAGCTCTTCAGTCTCCACTTCAACGAAATGAGTGACATCTACTGCGTTTACACATTCACGCGCCGTCATGAATAAAATGCACTGCATGTGTCGTTGAGGTACTCGTGGTTGCTAATAGATATACTACCTTGATAACTGCTTTCTCCACTCTGTGTTTTCCCTTAAAGCATTTATACGATCGAATCGTTCGGTGAAGCTGCAGCTACTGATGCCGTTCGTACACTGATCTGTCCACGCTTTTCCTTGCCAGCCTGCGGGGGCAATCTGGTGCTGGGCATGAGCGAGAAGATCTTGAAGCGGCATTTGCCAAATACGAGTTCCCAATTGCCGTGGATACTGCCACGAGTGTAGGGGCTCGTAGAGTTGCCTCCATGAAGACGACGATGACGATCAGACCGATTGATGTGATACTCAACTGATGTCTGTGCGGTCACGATGAGGTAGAAATGCCAGATGGCTAAAATGGAGACGGCGATACCGACGGAGACCATGATGCAAAAGCCGAATTGCAACCACTTAGCAGGAGCGATGCGCATCCACTCGTATGGACAGTTAGCGAACACTGCAATCACCTGTTTGAGCAGACAGCAATTGGCTCGGCATTCTAGAAGCCTGCATACAGGTCGGAAAGATAGATACCTTGTTGTATTGGCTGACAGTCAGTGTACCGTAAGCCGGACCGTAGGAAATCCAAGCGCCATAGAAGCATCCGACCATGAGCCACACGAGGAACGAAAAGAAGTACTGGCAAAGAGTGTCAAATATAATGGTCAGACGAGATGCAACACAGACAATTGGAGGAAGCTCTGGAACTTACGCGATAGTTTCCCCGGCCGACGCAGTTGTTAACCCAAGGGCAGTGGTGATCCATGTGATCCACGCATTTGTTGCATACAGAGCAGTGATGCGCTCGAACAGGGCGAAACAAGCGACACGCTCTGCAAAATGTGCGCAGTCGACCAAGTTCGGTTTGACTGACTTCAATGTGCACGGCTTGAGGGTCCTCGGCCAGCTTGTCGGCATTGACATTATCCCTAGGCTTGCGAGGCACGCGCTGCATGAGAGGCGCTTCATCTTCTTCATGTGCATGATGCGTTTGGCCTTCGCTGTCTCCATCTTCATCACTGTCTTCGTTATCTTCGCCTTCAAACGGCTTGACGGGCGTCGGCTTCGCACTGGTCACGAATCCCTAGAGCACAGATAGGAACAATGAGCATTGCAGCCATAAGACATCGAGCAGAAAACTAGAAGGACATGCAGCATACCGGATCGCTAGCAATGCAAAGCGCGTAGTTGAAGAAGATGTTGAATACGAAGGTCAGGACGAGCACGCCGTGACAAGCAAACTGCAGTCACCCAAAGCAACGATTCACCTGTGAGCGCACGCACATTTATAGCAACGGACACGTCCACATACCTCCACCCACGTATCTGCGACTACAGGCACGATCGCATAGGACACGATGCTTGCGATAAGCAGTACCAGAACTGCGCAGGGGAACGGAAACCCAGTGAGCTAGGTGCTGGCTCTCGGTGTGATACAAAACACACGCGTGATGGGCACGTACACATTCCGAGGAAGACGAAACCCACGCCTGCGTAGCGCATGAACATCGTGGCACTCCGCCCAATGATCGCCATGGTCATGAAGAACGTCTCCATGGGGTCGCGCCCAGGCCCCGCCATGGCTGCTGCGCTGTGGGGACCGGCTGATGGTGATACCCTGTGGAAAGTGATAGAAGCTAAGTTCGCGTTTCATCCGCAAAGTACGGTTTCGGTTTTAGCAGAATGCGCGCACTCGACTTCAACCAAGATAGGGCAACAGAAGGAGGCCATGGGCATTGACGGAAGCGCAGATAGGAAAGCGCGTCGTCGTACTCAGTTGTATGAAGCCCAAGTGGAGTGCATGGTTGCTGCTGCTGGTGGCGGTGTCAGTGCTCGTTTGCTGTGTTGCGCTGTCCATCGATGTGGACGAAGAGCGTGAAGCTGCACTTCAGCGCTTCCGAGAGGCTCGTGCATCGCAGTCGCTGTTGTGTTTGTACACGTTCGACCGTGTACAGGAGCAGGAAGACGGTGGAATGATCGTGCAAGATGAGATGGGAAATACCAGTTCGTGTCCATTTGGAGCTCTACAGCTTGATCAAGAACTGGTCACCCCGCTGAACACGAATGCAACAGCTCGTCAGTTGGGTGTGCATTTGCAGGAAACACAGGATAGCGCCAAGCACGTTCAAATAGCATCGACTGATGTGATCTCCGCTCGAGAGTTGTATTCGTGGGCAGCCAAGGCTGGTGGTGGGATCACATTTGAAATGGTATTCCGACGCCGTGTTCGTGCCAACCAGACGATGACATTGTTCAGCATAAATAACGAGTTCAACGATTGCACAGACCCAGGCTTCCGTCTGGATTTAAATGAACATCATGTTCTAGCGTTGATCTACTTCGTGCCAATGAAGCAAGCAGATGGAGCTGTGGTGTGCTACGAGCAGCGATTATTCTCTGTCAGTGGATCAAATGTTTGCCTCATGCCGCCGTTCGATGACGCAATTCTTGACAACCCTCCGGTGCAAATCATCGCCACGATCAATCCTGGATCGCTTGGTAGTGACTGGCTTTCGGATTTCTACGTGAAGTACACAGATCCGAAAACGAAGAAAATTGTTGAGTGCATCGCACACGACAGTCAGAGTGTACCCGGATTTGAATTGGCGCTGGACCGAATTCAGGGCAACTATCGTCTATACGTTGGCAACAATCCACACAACGTGAGCTTGCCCAAACGCCGTACACAATTGCCTTCTGCGCGTGAGTTTCGCCCGCTTGGAACGCAAAACAGCTTCAAGAATTCCAGTGAAAAACTCCGTGATTTGCTCAAACAACGATTGATGAGTATTGAAGGGCCAAGTGTCCCCAAGGCTGCGCGCATTTTCGGTGAAAACTCATATTCACTTCAAATTTTGGGCGTTACGTTCCCACCAATCAACGAGGATACACCGTTCGCATGGATGCGATCAAAATTGGATGAGTTCCGAAGTGAGCACGGTGATCAGATTATTGACTTTATCATGAAAGCTCTGGAGAAGGCACAACCAACAATCGAAAAAGTGAAAGAATCATTTTGGCCCACCAGTCAAGGATCTGAAAACATATCAGCGATGTACCAAGATGCCAAAGGATCAACATTCGATGTCTTCCATTTTGCAATATACAAGCAGCCACTCGAGACTGCCAACGTTACCAAAGTCAACTGGAACCGGTTGATACCATTGCGTCCATTTGTTGGACTTTCTCAGAATGTTCATGTGCCTGAAGACACGACAATGATAATGGATTTGTTGCTACTGCATTCCATTTTTGATGATGTTGTTCTCGAGTTGGAAGCGCTCCCTGAGCTAGGCAAACTTTTGTTTTATCCAAGCAAGATAATAGTGACGAACGATAATATCCACACGTTTCGGCAAATGCCGTCAGTATTTCAGCAGAAAATCTACTTTCAACCAAATCCGGATGAAAACAATGAAAACTTACTGTCATCAAGTGGGCTGACATTTATGCGACGTATTGCACCGTATGCTATAATCAAGTTTCGCATCTGGAAAACGACATCAAACAGAATATTTAATGGATCTGAGGTAGCTGCAATAAACATATACGTGGATCCTGCAAATGACCCTCCTCGGCCTTCAGAATTGTTGCAACCGATTCCTGTATTGCAAAATTTACCTGCCATTTTTGATCTACGCGGAATCGATGTCGATAGAGCTGCAGCTTCAATGATGGAACAATCACCAATGACTCTGGTGGATTCTTTTACCGACAGTCTATCGTTTCATAGCGCTCCCACTACTTTAATGAATCAAAGCCAGTACATCAAAATTGAACGTCTACCACAATTTGGAAGGTTATATGATCGAAACATGAACAACAAAACTCCCTTGGCTGTCGTGGATAAATACTATGACCCAGTTAAACTCCAAAATTACCAGATTTCGCTCGTGGACATTTCGAATATCATGTTTTCCACAAACTTAATTTATGTTTACTGTGGATGGAATCAAGAAAACAAGACACAAGCAAGGATCGTTGATGAATTATGGTATCGATTGAGCGACGGAGAAGACAACACATTTTCGGATATAGCGAAACTTCAGTTTGATCTTGGCCACAACAACCGTAGCTCGAACGAAGTCGCCAGTTTTATTGTGGAGCAAGACATGAAAGAAGATTCTATCTACACAATCCACCTTAGTGAATTGGAACCGCTAGCTGGTTTTTTGGATTCTAAAGTCAGATTCCGAATCACAATGGAGCCAAAAAATGGGGCACTTTATCAGTATAAAGACAAGAAAATGACTGCAAACTCCAGTGAAACACAAGAAATTAGTAAACGTGTTACTGGAGATAATGTTATCGTACAAGACGCGGAAGGAAGAATTATATACGTGCCTCATCGCAATTATTACAACGTGTTTTCACTGAATGAATCCTCCGAATCCGCAAATCATCCGTTAGATTATTTCGGATTTGAACCCTACGATATGATGAACCACATGCAGGCAAACGAAAGTTATGAGATACTTCATTCATTGCCATTTAATGCTTACCAGTCACGACTCGTTCAACTTCAAGTACGTGATGAGCCCGATTCACTAGTCATTTTGCAGCCGACATACTTCAAGACATCGAAAGGTCCTGGAGACCGTGTTCTCGTTCCCATCATGTTTGATGACCCCGATGAATTTGAAGGCGAATACCAAATTAATCTGAATGCAAAAGATAAAGTATCTGTGTTCGAATTTGGTCATATTGTCACGAACGATGATGCCATGAGACTGTGCCCCTATGAGCGACCATGCACGCTAGTACGAAGCACCAACAGAAGTCGAATCAATAAAAATGCTGACAACGAAGCAAATATTGACCATCAGTTACGATACGTTATCCGAACATATTTGTTTGATGGATCCAATATTGAAGTTTTTGGTACGAAGGCGGCGCTGCAATCAGCGCTTTCGGAAATGAACTTTCGTGATTTCACTTTTTTCGGTTGGCAGGACGCACATACTGCTGAGTTCGAAGTTACAATCAAGCGGATGAAATCTACGAGCAATGTCCAGACACATGCGACTTTTCGTATTGAATTTTCGGCGTTTGAAAATGACAAATTAGATCTGGGAGTTTTTTCAGGTCTAATTGAAGAATTGCAACATCTTTTCTGGACAATGGTGATGACACTAGCCGTTTGTTTCTTGCTCGCAAATGCGTCGTGCTGCTCTTATGGCTTTTGCTGCTGTTGCAGTAAAGCCAGAAAACGTCGCAGAAGAATTTTAGAAGAAAATTATCGGCTTTTTGTCGATCAAATCGTGCAAAACGATTATGAGTATTCTGTGTTGGTCATGGACTTGGTCGACATGATATTGGAGCCAGACCTTCTATTTAGCACGTGTCTGCTTCGCTCTTGTCAAAAAGAAGCGCACAAAAGAAATATACTCGAGATCTACTGCTTAAAAAGCTTATTGCCAATTCTGGAGAGTGAGAGGCAAGGAACAAGATTTGTGCTGAGGCTTATGCTTCTTGAAATTCAAGAGTACTCCGATGGCTTAATACCTGAGCTGTTTCGGCGCACAAGTACTGCTGGATTAGCAATGACATGGCTGTGTCGATCGATCGGTGCACAATGGTTGCGTCAATTGTTTGATGACTGTGAGTTGTCTCTTATTACAACTGATGATATCAGAACACATCTAAAATCGATACTTGATCAAATTGGACCTCGATTAAAGGACTTCCCAGTGGAGATTGTGATTCTATGCCGAGCAAGTGGGAAATTGCTAGCATCTTGCGAGCGTTCCAAGCGTCATGATTTTCGTCATGCGGTTCATCTTGTGTTTTTTAACCATTTTCTAGGTCCTGCACTACTTTTCGGGGAAGACGAAGTGCTGGGATTCAATCCTAGCTCTTCCCAACGACATGCTTTTACCAAGATCACGGGTCAATTTCTTCTCATGGAGCAAACGTGGACTACTTCACCAGACCGCGCATCGGTACAATTTGAAACCTCAGAGCATGACCAGCTGTTCGACGGGGAGATGCACGCGGCATACGAAAGTATACTGTCCTCAATATATTCATCACGCGATCTCGATAGCAGCTACGATCCGTCCAGCAAAAGCAAAAACCAAGATCCTGAGCTGATGTCAATGTGTCTTATGAATCTGCATAGCTTGCTTGACTCTCATATTGTGCACTTCGAGTGTGAATACACAATCGCAATAAGCCTCCATGAGGCGCAAGCACAAGGTTCGACTCCAATTAATGACGATGTTTCGCACATCATTCGCTTGAAACGCCTGCTAAAGGCACTAGGCTTTCCAATCGCGAATTGTCAAATGCTTGTTGCCGCATGCGAGCAGGAACTATTGCGAGACAGAGCGCTTTTCGTCGGATACTCCATGTCCGAATACGAACAACACGTTGCTTCAAGCTTGTCGCGAAAACCCACTGCACGTGCTCAACGAAAACACCATCTGAACTCAGTTCTCAAACCAACCTTATCCACCGATGTGACTCAGTCAGTGCTGACCGAACATCTTGACGATCTTTACGATGACGCGAGCCGCTCGTCACACCACTCTGAAGGCGATTTTGTGCTCTCCCCACAGACTGAATGGCGTCCGCACGACAATCTCCTGGCCCTCACCCCAACCTCTTCGGGATCTCCAGCATGAGCACGCACGTTTGTGTCTGAGCCCTCCATCAAACGAGAGAGATCCGTAGGATAGATAGGAGAGAAATGGAAAGCTAACACCAATTGATACTTCAAGGATCCACATGATACGTCGCCCCTCCCCAGATCGTTGACAAAAACGGGCCGCTTTATTGGATCATCAAGCCCAATTGACCCACCTGCCCCCTGATCATTCCCTATGGCGTCCGAAGATGCTACGCCTCCCGAGGCCGCACTCGTCTCGGCACCGCTGCCCGTGACCTGTTTGCAGGACGAATACCGGGGGAACGTCAACCCGAACTTCCTCACGGGCATTGACGCGCTCCACAAGCGGTACGCGAGCCTGCGCCGTGTGCGCGGTGACGGCAATTGCTTCTTCCGCGGCGTGATCTTCGCGCTCTGCGAGATCGCGCGCACTGACGCCACCCTGCACGCGCGGCTGTTGCAGCGCATTCGAGACTCCAAGCGAGAGCTCGTGGCGCTGGGCTACAGCGAAGTGGCGATCGATACGTTCTGGGAAACCTTCGTGGACTACCTCGCGGCCATGGACACTCGCTCGCAGGATGAGCTCGTGCAGGATTTCCAGACCGAAGGTGGCGAGTCTGAGTACCTGGTGCGTTCAAGCGCTAAGGTTGCGCCTGGATCACCATACACTGAATATTGCGAGCTGCTTGCTTAGGTCTGGTATGCGCGGCTGCTGACGGCAGGACATCTCAAGGCGAACGCCGAGCGCTTCCAGCCGTTCGTGGAAGGACTCTTTCCGGGACTCACCGTCGAGGCCTTCTGTGGAGCCGAGGTATCGAACCTGCAGGCTGTTGAGTACTCAACGCGCCCATGCATTAAACATATATCGCGTGTTCGCAGGTCGAGCCCATGGGCAAAGAGTGTGATCAGCCGCAGATCGCAGCACTGACCGAATCGCTCGCGATCAGTGTCAAGATCGAGTACCTTGACGGCAGTGCATCGGCCGACCAGGAGTTACAGAGCTACCTTTGCAATGGGGACAGCTCCGCTCAAGACCAGCCTCCGCTACTGTGCCTGCTTTATCGCCCGGGCCATTACGACATCTTGTACCCACGCACGTAACACGAAAGAGAACGATGGAGAGAGCTCACACGCTGTATTGACCGCAATTCGCTCACTAGTACGTTCTTATAAATACTTGGACATGTAGGGCCCATCAAGTTCGTAGCCGAGCTTACGGTAGTAGTCGCGTGTACCGACGCCTGAGATGACCACCATCTTGTGTGAGTCATGCTCTTCCACCGCAATGCGTTCGGCTTCTTCCATGAGCAGCGTACCGAATCCCTGGTGTTGGAACTTGGTCGGATCCCGGGCATGGATCGGAACCGAAGATCCGTAGACGTGCAGCTCACGCACAATGGACGTTCCGGGGGTAATCTCGGCTCGGAATGCGGCTGAACTGGCCTTGCGCAGACGCAGCAGTCCGATCAAGATGTTCTGCTGCGGGTCCTCGTACGACAAGAAGGTCTCCCACCCACCGTTCGCGACGTAGTCGCGACGCACCAGCTCAACCTGATCCGGGATGGTCTGGTCGTGGATGCTCTTGATGCCGACCTCGCGCGTGCGCACGTCATTGCACACGAGACCCAGATCTTTCATGCGAGCCAGGGCCAGTTCGCGCAGGTTGCCATGCTCCACGCCGGACGTCACAAGCGGCATTGGGATGTCACGCTGGATGCGGTAGACACGCGTCCATGGCGGGACCATGGCCAGCAGTCGAGCCATTAGGTCGACGAGGTCTTCGGGCGAGTAGTTCTTGTACTGCCCGGTCTTCCAGAGCTCGTACAAGCCCGTGCCGCGAATCACCAGCGTCGGGTAGATCTTGAGCCCGTCTGTGCGGAACGCTGGGTTGTCGAAGTACTCCTTGAAGCCTTCCAAGTCACGCTCCATGCCCATGTTCGGCAGGTCGGGCATCATATGCGCCACGATCTTGTATCCGCAGTCCTTGGCCAGTTGGAACGAGTGGCACACAGCTGCGACCGTATGACCACGGTTCGTATCGCGCGCCACGTCCTCATAGATGCTCTGCACGCCGATCTCGATTCGCGTGCATCCGTAGACGAGCATGTCGTTCAAATGCGGCTTGAGGCAGTAATCCGGCCGCGTCTCGATGGTGATGGCCGTACACTTGGTCGCGCTCTGCTCCGAGTATCGCACGGCCTCCTGCACCGAGCTGGACGCATGGCCCGAGAGCGCGTCGTGCAGATTGCGGATGAAGTAGTCGCGGTAGTCCTTGTCCAGAGAGAGGAACGTGCCGCCCATGACGATGAACTCGACCTTGTCGACCGAGTGGCCCAGCCGCTTGAGCTGGTCCACGCGGTGCTTGGTCTGCAGGAACGGATTGTACCGCGCTCGGATCGCGCGCATGCTCGTGGGCTCGTAGCCAGTGTACGCCTGGGTCGAGTACTCAAAGTCCGAGTCTGGTCCACCCGGACAGTAGACGCAGATGTTGCCAGTCATGGCGATGTGCGGACAGCGATGCGGTTTGCACATGACAGCCTGGACATGGGAGGAGTGTGAGCGCCTGGTTTACCAGCACCGAGAGCAGCAGGGCCACTAACCACGACTGCGATACCCGAGGCCGTGCGCACAGGCTTGGCCTTGAGGAATGGCAGCAGCTTCTCCTTGTAATCGTCTGGGACTGCCGAGATGATATCCACAAGCTACGGAACACCGCCACCACCACCACGTCATGTTCGTTCCCCCATTGTGGTCGAGGCAGTGAGCTATGACATACCTTGGGCATGGACGGAAGCTTGTACCGCTTGGCTACGTCGTTCTTGAGCCGCGTCATGTTCACGGGCTCTTGCGTCTCGTAGGCGCTGATGAGCTCGTCCACGATCCCGGCGATCGCGTGCAGGTACGCGACGTTGTCCACAGCCGCCATTTCTCCAGCAGCAACACCTTACGGTTCACTCACGTTCACTGAGTCAGCCTGCACACTGTGTACACGATGTGAGCTCATGCTGCAATCAGGTGGCTGCACGAAGCGCACGAGTGGAGCCAATTGCCGCCATATTCACCTGAGAGGATTGATGACCGTGATCTGTACCATCCAAATCCGAATGCCATTCGTGGGCTCAGATCTGAGTCCTGCATGTCCAAGCCAGGGAATGTTCTGAGAAGAAAAGGTAAGAAAAACGGCAACAAACACTTGCATTCCGACAGGTGACGATGCGCCTGCTGTCTACTCCTCACTAGCAACCTCCTCTTCATCCTCATGCAGCAGCGTCTGCTCAATCTCCTGCAGCTTGCTGATGGTCTCCTGGTGGTGATGAACATGAGAGGTGAGCAAACCACATGAAAGGCCTTAAAAGAGCCCTTGCGCGCACCTGGTTCTGCTGCATCATGTGGCTCAGCAGACGCTGTCGATGCGCCTCCATGTCGATAAAGTAGACCTTGTTGATCACCACGATGGTGAACACCACGATCGGGAATAACCGATGCGCCCAGAGCACAAATTCGCGAGGCGTCGTGTACGGGAAGAACGACTTGATCCGTGGATCGTAGTGCATCAGACGCACCGACATTTCAAAGCAGAAGATCTGCAGCAACAAGAGAGATCTTGTCAGCTCAGGTCAATACGAGCAAGCAATTAGCATTGAGGCAACCTACAGCCACGAGTCCAGCGTAGCTGTGCTTTCGTGCCCCAAGGCAGTCCTTGGGCGCCGTCACTGCAAAGCTGTTTCCGCATTCAGAGTCATTTCGTGAGTACAAGAACGGCACAGACAACATAAACTTCAAAGGCTCTGCACGTACATAATGGTGAACCAGAGCAGATAGAAGAGGCCGACGTTGAATTGCGACTCCGTGACGGTCATGGCCGCCATCTGCGGACCCCAGAAGTCGTAGAGGAAGCGCGTCTTCTCATCGTAGATATTCTACATCCACAGTGCAGCAAAGGGTGGATCAGTCTGGCTTGGGCCAATGGGCCAGTTAGGACCTAACGCACGTACGTCGTAGGCCGTGTCGATCTGGCGCCAAATGTGGTCCGGCATCTCGCCCTGCTGGTGCATATTCCGCAAGAACGCGTACTTCTGCGCCCACACATAGCGCGTCTGTGTGCGTCGGAGCTGTTTTGGGACCGATTGCAATAGCCTGCATGAGTCCCCGTGTCCGTGCAGAGCAGAAGGCTCAAGAGCTACGTACATCCAGCATTCGATAGACGCTCTGTTCTCCGTACTTGTAGATCAGCCACTGCGTAAAACAAACAGGGAGACGTATCAGTCGCCAGCCCCACCAAAGGCTGATCGACTGCTTGCAACCACAGCAGCAGAGCACACACGAAGCCTGCCCATCAAAGCCACAACGTACCGAGGGCAGAGCGATGATGACAGCCGGCACAAGGATCGCGAATAGCCAGGCCTGCGTGTGCGAGGTCTTCTGGCCTCTGCTCACAAGCCAACGCGCAGTCAGTGACGCTGCGGGCGCCACCACCAGCAGCGTGAACGCCGCGACGCGCGAGTCTTCGAGCGCATCCGCATACAGCGCCATTGCTCACTCCAATGCTGCTGACGTGTCTCGCTACCAAATGGACTCAGACTCAGATTCAGACCAAAGTTAACTATGTAACCTCCCAGCATGTCACACTTAACTGACGACGTGGCAAAAGCCTCCGTTCTATGTAACGGTTAGCTAACGCATCGGACCATCGCGCCTTCGCGATCCGCGTCACTCATTCCACGAGAGAAGCCCGACTGTGAGCATCATGGCGCCGCCCTCGAGCCCCGCGCGCGTGTTCTTCTTCGTGCCCAACCTCATCGGCTACCTGCGCGTGGGCCTGACCATCTACAGCCTGGCTATCGCGCTCAATCCCGAGCAGTACACCACCAGCGTGCTCTGCTACGCGCTAAGCTTTGTCTGCGACTACTTTGACGGCTTCTTCGCGCGCCTGTGCGACCAATGTGCGTCTGTCTCGGCCGTCCTGAGCTCTGCTGACGCTGTCTCCTTTGAATGCTGATCAATGGGGCTCTCTCGATGCTGTAGGCTCGTCGTTCGGCGCTGTGCTCGACATGGTGACGGATCGGTAGGGGAGCCTGACTATTACCCTGCTGTTCGTGGCATTGGCTCACGCGCATCTGCTGTAGCTGCTCCACGGCCGGCCTGCTGTTTGTGCTGTCGCACTTGTACACGGAGTACATGCACGCGTTCCTGTTCCTGATGATCCTGGACTTCTCGAGCCACTGGATCCACATGTACTCGTCCAAGGGCCACCACAAGACCATCGCGACCGAGCGCAACTGGCTGCTGCGCGTCTACTACGGCTGCTACCCACTCTTCGGCTTCTGCTGCGTGGGCGCTGAGGTCTTCTTCATCCTGCTGTACGTGCTCAAGTTCAACCCGACGCTCGTGATCCCGGGCGTGAATGTGACGGTCGCGCAGGTACGAGCTCATGCTTGCTCTGTTCTCTGGCCGTAATGACCGAATACTGAGTGACGCTTTTGCCATAACAGCTCTGCTACTACGTGTGTCTGCCGGCCTGCGTGCTCAAGAACATCGTCAATGTGGCCCAGCTCAGTAGCGCGGCCTACGCGGTGGCCGAGGCCGACTATGCGGCTGCCAAGAAGACCAAGTAGACGACGCGGCTCCGAGCGTGGAAGACCCGCGTTCGCGCTTCCAGGCTTTGAAATAGTTGATACGACACCGGAACTACAACAGCGAAATATGAACGTATGTCTTGGTTTGCGGTTAGTTCTATCGCTGTCCTTCGCTCTCACTGGGTAGCAGTACCGCTTTGAAGCTGAGCCAGCGCAGCCTGCTCCGCAAGCGCGAGCAACGTGCCAGGGTCTTGCGCGTAAAACTCCTGAACGTGGAGCCGCTGGTCAAGAGTGCAGACGTTCGTATTCACAGCAAAAGGGGCGGTGACCAGGTCGCAAACAGCCGATTGGCTGAATTCTGTGGACTCGGCAGCATTGTGCACAGCAAACTCTTCACTTGATGACAGCAGCTTCTCCCTTGGGACCTCTCTCGCACGTGGGCATTGAGGCCAAATGGAACTCTTCCTGAGCCAATTCAGAACGTCCAGCTGCTCGTCAATGTCCTGTTTGTTCTGGGCAAGCCCCGCGATTTTCGCAGCACGAGACGCTGTAGACAGAGACTGGGAGGCATTAGCTGCACTCGGCGACACCAGCGCGATCGTAGAATCCGCTAGCAGCTTTGACGCCAGCGCAGCTTTCGTTAGCGCCTCGTGCACCGAATCGTCCAAGTGAATCAATGAGGAATCATTGTGATCTGCTAGAAGACTGGGCGTCGTGACTTTTGAAAGGGCTTCAACCACAGATTTCGCGGTGTCTCCCAGAATCGATGGCACATCGAGGCTGTTCACACGATCGACCAGGTTCTTGTACGGGAATTCGGCCAGAGGCGAAAAGCGAAGCGCGTTCAATAATTCCAGTGCGTCCGTCATCGAGTGGGTGGTGAGCCAGGATTCTTCGCGGTCCATCCATCCAGCGCAAAAGGCATCGATTGAGTCGACTGGTGTCATTGAACACTCCAAGGCAGCACTGTGGACTCCAAATGCGAGGCCAGAAGGGACCAAGCAACTCGAGCCGTTTCCTCTTTGTTGCGTTTCTGGGGATTGGCTTCTGCCATGACATAACTGAGAATGGACCAAGCTGATTCCAACAGCGCAAGATGCGACGCCCACGGCACCAGCCAACACGAGCTTGGCTCCACTTTTCAAAGCTCGGAACCGCTTTTGACTCTGCCAACGCGAATGAGCTTGCGCTAATTTATCCAATGTAGCCAGGTTTTCCTCGAGACGCTTGACGCTCAGGGCTCCGTATTTGCTCTTCAACATGACAATCAACTCCCGTTCATTGCCTCTGTACTCATCCGCCACTTGTTGGACATTTCGGAGCTCATTCGGTTGGTGCGAGCGGTACAAATCCATCAGCAGCGCTTCCAAAGTGATGGAACAAGTTGGGTACTGCCTGATACTCGACTTTTTCCGTGGACTGGAGCTCAATTCCTTGGTGATGGCCACGGGCGACGCAGTTGGAGGAATACCTCCGTGACTAAGTTCTCCTGGGCGCAGTATTGGGCTTGCTTTCGAATTCACCAGACTGCTATTAGTTGTGGGCTGAATTGGAGGCGGACGACTTGCAGCGAGCTTTGATTCAGTATCTTGATTGTCATCTGAACCCTTAACTGCTGAAGTCGAAGCAGAAGGGTTCTCACTGTTCGAATCGAGGAGCTCATTCTTGACAAAGACTGGACTTTCAATTGATTCTTCTTCTGTTGTCTTTGCTTCTTCGTCAGCTGACTTCAAAGCATCATGAAAATTAACAGGCATTGCATCGGAATGCGGAACCGGAGTCATTGACGCTCGGTACAGCGGCACCTTTCTTGCATTCGGAGACACTTTTTGCGTTGAACGTCTTGTCGGCGAATTGTTGGCAGCGCTCTCGGACAGCGACTCTGTCGGTTCTGATGGCGATCGAATATCGTGTTCCATAGCCATTTTCAACGCTGAGCTGAGCTCATGCATGCTTCGTCGACCGACCTTTTCTGTAGAAGAGGTATCATCAGACACGCACTGAGCACATTCTGCGAAGCGATCTTTCAGTGCAGCAACTTTAACTTTGCTGTAGCGCTTGGACAATTCTGTGAACAACCAGCTTTCACGTCCCTGATACCGCTTGGCGTACACGTGCGCCATGCTCTCTTTGGGCTTGTCGTTCTCCTTGTAAAATTCCAAGAGCAATTGTTCGAGCGTGAGTGGTGATGCCTTTTCAGCGTTTTCTTGAGAGATCGCCAGGTCTTCAACCTAGAAAACAGGACATTGGGATCAGTATTTTCCAGCACAACATCATTAGCGAGCTCATCAAATGCATACCTTCTCAGACGAGATCTGCTCGTTTGTTGGTGCTGAGTCACCAGAGAGTAATGACTCATCAAGCTGGCCACACTTCGCGCCAGACTCCGATATCTGATCAAGAGCGTTTACTACTTTCTGCTCACTCGATGCGACTTTAACTGGAACCAATGGTGGAAGTCCATTCGGAGTTTTGCTTTCATAAGCCGACAATACTGGATTCTGCACTGTGCTTGATTCAAATAAGGGTATTTGTTCATCCATCAACACACGACCATAGATCTTTCCAGGGGTCGAAATGATGGATTTCAGACAAGGGCTTGGATGGGAGCTGGACTTGGCTCCATGACGGCCTGACCCTTGTGGGAGTCCGTCAGGCGTAGATGAAGCGATTGTGAACATTGGAGGACGGGCGCTCAGAGATGCATCACTTCCGCCTGAGGACCATGGTTTCCACAAGGGCTTGATCGTGGGGGACATTACTTGATGTGCAGCAGATCCACCAAGTTCAACGGCCAAGCTTGCGCTCGCTGGCTTCACAGGTGTGACAGCCTCCGGATTAAACATCTCACGGCCATCCCACCGTTCTTGATTTTGAATCCCCTGGTTGCGAACACTGTTGGCTATCATTTCGTTTTGTCGAAGACTCTTTCTGTACAATACCTCCATCTTGCCAACCAGCGATGGCGGTGAATCACAGAGCTCAAAGGAACAGGAATCCGGTTCTTCGCATTCGGAGTCAATCAGTTGATAGTCTTCGGCTTCGCTCCCGTACGATACTTCACGCGTCAATTCACGAATGCGCTTCTGCTGGTCCGCGATTGTTTTTCTAGACTGACTGAGCTCCTGTTCCAACAAAATGTGCCGAGCGAGTGCATTTGCCAATTTGGTATCGGCCTGCTGCTTGAACGTGGCTAGCTGTACACGCAGACTAGATTCAGACTGGTGAAGCTCATGGATATATCCCATGAGGCAGTTCACGTGATTCTGGCTTGGAAGCAACTTGCTTGGCCGCACGTCTTGCCCTTGATGCGGTGACGCCTTTGCAGCGCTGAACTGTTGTTTACCACTTGCATGGAACATAGGCGGGCATGATGCCGGGCCGTGGCTTCCTCCAGATTGCTGCGATTTATCCATGATCAAGCGTGATTTGTCGGGTGTGCCGGTGCCAATATACTCCGAGAGACCGACGCGAACTCGCTGCGTAGCACTGAGATTATCCTGTGTGTCACTTGGATCATATCGTGAGCTACCGGAGGGAGTTTTGGGCGGCTTCACATTATATTTTAGTCGCTTGACACCCATAGGCGAGTACGGAAGCTTGGTGTCTGCCATTTCGGAAACTGGAAACTCCATCGGTCCGGAATTCAAAGATGCTTCACACACTGGAGATTCAGAGCTATCCGGTTCTACGATATTTGAGCTCGCATGCTTGACTTCGTTCAAGTCGTCCACGAAATCCTCTGTTTCAATTGTCAAAGCTTTCCTGGTGGATCGTAAAGGAGATGGCGCACTGTTCACTTCTGCCGTTGAAGTGCGTCCATGACTGTCGGAGCGTTCTGAGTCAATGTCTTCCCATCCAGCCTGCATCACATCACGCTTCTTGTGCATTGCACCTCTAAACCCAAAAGACGATCGCAACTCCTTGGGTGATGGCGTCGTCTTTTGGCTTCTATCGGGTGATGATTCTGCCGAGTTGCTGGCCGAGTTACCAGCTGACTTCATCTCTGTATAACTCGACCGCACTCGAATACTTGGATGCAAATTGCTGATCGATGGAATTCCAGATTGATCGGGCGAGCGGCGACCAGCTTCAGTGGGTTTCGGCGCCTTGGTTTCACAATCGTTTTGCTGCACAAAATCAAGCTCGAGTGGACTGCACGTTGGGACCTTTTTTGAATCATTCTCAATTGCAACTTTTGGCGCAGGCTCACACGTTTGAAGATCATCGAGCTCGAGGCCTGGCGCTGTTGCTTCGTCATCACAGGGTCGCACAAGCGCGTGCAGACGTGCCGCCTTTCGAGGCGAAGCAGGTTCGGTCATACTGATCACTGCCGACGTATGAGTGAGTGTAGCAAGTGCTGTCACAACTCGCTGCTACTCTGGGGCCTTCCTTTGTCGCTTGGTGCCGTACGAATAAGCTATTTTGGACGAAGCTATAGTGAGAACACAGCCGTTACCTTGGTTTTTAGACCGATTTCGCACGTTGACCACGATAACGCTAATTGTGGGTGTGTGATTCAAAATGGAAAGCAGTTAAACCAAGGGAGAGCTTGACCATGCGAAAGGGAGACAAGCCACTGTCGCTGCATATCCCATTTCTCAGCCTGAGAAATGTGATGTGCGTCAACAAATTGTTAACAAAGATCTCCTACCTCATGGAACTTCCATGATGGAAGATGGCGGCGCATTGCACCATGCTCAAGTGAGTCTCAAGATCGTCTGTTGAAGGTGTGGTAGCTGGTAGCTGCATATTCGCCTGTGGTGCAATCCATCGGAGGTAGGTAAAATACCACTTCATTGTTATTGCGATGTGGCGAGACTCAATCTACGCAGGCATATTGAGCAACATGAAATTGCTCTTTCACTGCGAATTAAGAGTGTACCTGGTGTGGAATCCCGAGCATAGGACAAAAGCCTCGATGGAACTTTGAAAGCAATCATTGGGGTCCGTCTCAACGAATAGAAACCAAGTCTCGCCTTGGTCGTAATACACCGAACGGTGCACATTCCTCCTGCTACACAAGGACCATGCAAACCATGGTATCAGTAGTGTCGTGACACTTGAGCTTCCTCGTTGGCTGTAAGTCACTGACAAACTCGCTCCGAATGTCATCGTGGCTGAGATTTAGACAGTTGACGCAGTTGTTCGCTTGCGGAGCCGTGATGATCGCTTTGGCTCCCACAGCCTTCATGCGGGCCCCTGTGAGATTTCCGTCCGTAAGTGAGACTTAACTTTTCATTCGCAGCGCTGCAGCCACGACCAGTGCCCCAGGGGATACCCATGAACGCAAATGTAAGATCCAGTCGAACCAATTGGTTGACGTATTTCACGAGGCACGCAATTGTTCTACAGGCATCCAACACGCATCCATTAAAATACATGACACACACAATTCAAGCGTTCTGCACTTGCCTTTGTGATAGTCCTGAGTACGCCACGCTGACGGAACTTAGGCGACGATATTGATTTATTTTGTTCATCGACTCGACTCATCCCGAGCAAACGCTTATGCGGGCGACAATATCGCATCACTGCCTCAGCTTCTTGACACTGCTACTGATTTTGCGGTGTTTGTGATAGAGATGGTTGCGAGTTGTTTTCGTCAGCCCAATATGCTCCAAAGACGCACTGATTGCGTTAGCTTTTGATCGAGTAATGCTTTGAGATAGCAAAAATCACATTCAACACCTTGCATCGATTCCATGCAGCCCCAAGCATGAGACCAGCGTATCTACAACGAACAAAGTGGTCAGCTTTTGACTTGTACGCAATCAGCTGGCAGTTGTTGTCTGTCGTACGTATTTTCTTGTGCGCAGATTCTTCCAGTTAGTTACTGGAGAGTTGACGGTCTTGAGCGTGCTCATGAGAAAGAGGTCCTTTGCGAGCATTCGAAGCTGCCGTGCATGGATGGCCTAGGACCAAAGATTCAAGTGCTGCATGCGCCGAAGAGTCACAGGGTTGATCTCCACAAAGATGGCGTGGACATGATCCCTCACAGCAATATACCCTATGGTATTCACGGCTCAATGCCAACACTAACGGCATCTCCGTCGTTCTTGCGTACCGCACATGAACGCCACCGTGAAGTAGCTGACGCAATGAGCGTCTTGAACTGATAATGTCGACTAGAAAGCAGGAGCGGATCATCATCACCGTCACCATGATCTTCTTCAACCTGCCCATCTCCTTCCTCGTCGTCCGCCCTCTGACAGCTCTGCTCCAGCTGCGCCAGGAACTGCTCTTTCTTCACGAGCGCTAAGTGCCGCCAGAGCGCAGGGTTCCAAATCAGGCTCTGGGGGGTTGAGCTGCACAGCTCACATCGAATGCCGCGCAGCAGGTCTTCCTCCAGATGCACGGCCAGTGCCTCGTCCTGCTCTTCTTCCTCCTTGGCGTCGCTTGGGCCCAGTGACAAGTCAAGCGACAGCTCCGCAGACGATGCGAAGCCAAAGGAGGAGCCAGACGAAGCCGCAGCGACGCATCTCCTTCCTGCGCTAGTTGCCGTTGGTGGAATGAGCTTCCCGCAGTACCGTATCAGGAATATCCAGCCAGCCAGCGCGACGCTTGGCGCAATTTTTGGCGTTATTTATGGTATAAATAGTAGAAGAAGAAAGCACCTATGAACGCATTTATGTGGAAAGATACGCATGGCTAGGGAATATATATAGATACAATAGAATAGATAATGGTATTGGGGGGGCAGCATGCGCCTGGTGATACGGCTCACAGGCTCAGGAGGCGGAGGAGGAGGAGGAGGGGGCGGGAGGAGGCGAGCCGCCGCCATACATGGACGTGACCAGCACCGTGAGACGCTCGCGCAGAAGGTCGTTGCGCGTTCGTAGCTCCAGCACAGCCTATAGAAACAGACAAGAGAAACAGTGAGTTCCCATGACTTTCCGTCAGCTCTTGACTAGATGGACACATACCTGTTGGCTCTTCTCCAGCACGAGCTTCTTGCGGAGACGGGCGCGGCGTGCGTGCAGTCGGTTGCGCTCGCGGCGCAGTTGTTCGCGCCCTTCCTTGGAACCGAGCAGCTGCTGCTGGTCGCCACCGGTGGTCGACAGGAACGAACGCTTGCCGTTCTCGTTCAGTTGATGGTCGCACTCGTCCAGGTTCGTGCAGGAGCAGCAGGAGCTTTGGTACAACACGCGCTCTTCGTCCTCGTCGAGCTCGTGGTATTGTTCGTAGTCGCGGTCGTCGTAAGCCAATGCGCGGTCGTCGTCGTTCAAGTCACTGCTGACCGATTCAGCGCGGCCGGAATAGCGTGTGCTGTGTGGTTTGCTTGATGTGTTGGCGTCGACGAGCGCCATGTATTCGGGCGTGCCATTGCCGTTGCCGAGGCTGAGCAGGTACACTGCTGTGGCGTGAAAATCGAAGGCCTGCGTCAGCAGCACATGCTCGTTCTCCAGTGCATGGATGCGTTCTTTCAGGCTCTCCAGCAGCTCACGCTTACGGATGCGCGTGCGTTGAGCATGCAAGCGATTCCGCTCGCGACTCAGACGCAGTTTATCGTCTTCCGAGGACGCCGCATCAAGGAGCAGCGGCGGCAGCGGTTCAATCAAGTGGCTTGTGGGCGTGGACATAGAATTGGGCGAGTCCATCTTCATGCGCTTGCTGGCCTTCTTCACAGGCGACGTGGACGGGAACATGGCGGTGCCGAACGCTGTCATGTGGCCGCTGGTGGGCGTCCTCAGACACGCGCGGTCATCGTCCTGCGCGAGCGCGAACAGCGGGCGGATGGACGGCAGCACGAAGCCTCCGGCAGCTCCATGGGCGATCTGCATGACGGGTTTGAGCGGCGGTCGATCGGAGCACTTGGCGGCGAATGCAGAAATCTTTCACCTGCCTGCGTGGCTGCTGACGTTTGACAGCTCCGCAGTGGTGGTGGTGGTGTGTTTTTTTTCGAAGCGGATGGGGTTCGCGCCCCCCAGATGGATTTCCTAGGGTGCAATTTCTACCCGACTTTAACGACAACTCATGTTTTGTCTTCTATCACTAATATAATCCAGAGAGTAGATTGTATCCCCTGGGTTTAGTGAGCATTGAAGGATAGCACCCAGTAGCGAAAGATACCTTTTTTTCAGGTTTCGTATGTGGTGGGCCTTGATTGGCCAAAATACCGCAAAGATATGCTTTTTTTGTTTGGTGGAGGACCGGCCACTTGGGGAAAGAAAGAAGAAAGGCCGAGTTGCAGGGGTTAGGGGATGCATCTGCGTTTCCCCGAGCGTTCCGCCAGATGAGCGCCATCTATGTGGTGCTATGACGTGGTGTACCTTATTTTTGGGACTCTATTTATGGAAATGTCCTGATTACACCGCTTCAAGGTACACCTCGAGGGGGTACGTACGCAGCTTCGGCTGATGACGCGAACCCACCGGCCGCATGGACGCGACGCCGGCTATGAATTCAAAGCGTCGGGAGATCGCGCTGACGCTGGAGCGTCTTCAAGCTCAGGAGCGTGACCAATACGAGCGAGAGCGGCACCGGCTTGAGGTGCAGAAGGACGCCACGCGCAGTCTCATCCGACTCATGCAGCTGGATACAAGAGACAGCGCCAGCATCGCGTCGCATGCGCGTACGTATGTGTTCGCGCTCTGTGTGCAATGAATGATGACATCACGACATGAGGCGTGGTGTGCATGCTGCTGACTCACGTGTGTTGCATGTGTGCCTTTCCAGACAATGTGGCGACTGAGGCAGAGGCGACCGCGATCCACGAACGCACGCGACGCTTGCAGACAGCGTACCAGGTCGTTAAGAAAGAGTCGGCCGCGATCAATGACAAGTGTGTATGCTCAATCGTTCTTTGGTTGGCGGCGCGAGTCCAGCTCATCTGCTGTGTCTGTTTCCATAGAAAACAACGCCATGAACGTGTTCAGCAGGCGAAGCGGGACCTGGATGCTGAGCTGACGCCATTACGTGAACGCCTCAAGCAGCTGGAGCCGACAGCACGACCGAACTCATCACCTTCGTCGTTGGAGCCTCCACATGCTCAAGCATCTACGTCCAGACTGCCCGCGATCAGCGGGCACAGGAAGGCTAAACCGCCAAATTATCGCGAGGTCATTGCTGCGATCCGCGATTTGAAACGCGCACGGAAATCACTGCTGGATCCATACATAGCGAATCTCAAGGTATCATGGCCAATGATGATCGCGTAGTATGATGGCGTTATCATGGATCCATTGTTGATCAGTTGGCCAAGTTGTGGAAGAGCATACGTGAGCATGAACGATCGTTTGAAGAGTATGAAAAAGCCTGCAGACCTCTGAGCCAGAAGCATCTCGATCGAATACCGCAGCAAGAGGTGGCCGAAGTCACGGAAAAGGCGCGTCTTCGGGTGAGTGGCCATCGTGTTTTTCATCTGCCTACTCTGGATCGGCGTGTGACAACTCACTTGGAGCTGCAAAGCGAAGAGAGGCCTACCATTTCTTCTTCACGTACTATCTGCGGGAACGCGAATCTCAAAAGGCTGCAGGTAAAGGGCCGTAAGATGTATTTTTTAAGCAAACGCTTGCGCTAACAGGATTTGAGCGGATACTTTAGAGATCATGTCCAAGTATCTGGAGTTATCTCTTTCGAGTGAGCGGCCCAAGACTCTCGCGTATTTGGACAGGTCTGGTGGTTTCCATGGCTCTGTCTTCGTCCTGGCTTCACACTAAAGCTCTGCATCACGGTGCCTTCGCAAGCTTATTAAGCAAGCAGGATTACATCGAAGACCGCTCGTTGACCACAACAGACGCCATTGTATCAAGCATTCTCTGCTTCAAAAGCTTGGGATAGTACGACTCGGACGCTCTGCTGTGATTAGAAGAAGGCCGATTCGACAAACTGACTGCTCTCTTTGCACAGCTTGACCGATCTGCGTTTCTGTATTTTGCAGGAAATGCTCGAGCAATCGCCTGATGATCCTTGTACGTTCGTTCCGGCGTGGCCAGGAGCCGGATCGGTCCATATTCTAACGTTTTGCTTCGGCCAGATTTACTCGAGTCGGTCATGAACATCCACGTTCGCAAGGGCGAACACGACGCGGCCAGGCGACTCTCCACTCACTTCGTGGCGCTTCCTCGAGTCAAGCAAATGGTGCTCCATGCCAGCTTCGCAGAGTTCCACCCGATTGATAATAGCAGATCCATCAAATGACAAGGAGAATGGCTACAAAACACCAACTCAGAATGGTACCGTGGAACCGCTGCGATCAGCTAGAATAACCTCTACAAATGCATAATTGGGTTTCTGGTACAGTGTGCCACTTCACTTTGCCAGCATGAAGGACGTGGCAGAATGCTGCTTCCAGCAGCTCTACGGCGAGCTTGTGCGCTCCATGGTAACGTCCAAAACACCTCTGCGCTGTCGAGTAGTGCTCTGATGATAGGCACTTTGCTAATGAGTCGGTCTCTGCTCTCTCGCTTTCTGATTGGTCGCGTAGTTGGAGCGCTATCCGCTGCAGCCTGCAAACAACAGTGACGGAACGGCGGCGTTGGACGTTGGGGATGTCGAAGTCGCCAAGACCAAGCGCGAGGAGCTGTCGATCAAGCTAGAGGGCATGGGCTATGACGTGGGCTACCGCTTCGCTGAACGGTAGGGCTCGCTTTTGGTCGACGGAAGTAAGAAGCGCTGACCTTTAGGCCTCTGTGATTGTGCAGATCGGCTAAGGACCGACCGCGTATGCTGGAGCCGCTGGACGTGATCAAGTTCGTCTGCAAGGATTTCTGGATCCTCATCTTCAAGAAGCAGATCGACAAGCTGCAAACCAACCATCGGGTGCGTAGTGCGTCGTACCCTCAGTGGCCCTCTTGCCCCATTGACATGGTTGTTGCAGGGCGTCTTCGTCGTGCAAGACTTCAACTTTCGATGGCTCTCGAGCTTCTCCTCGTCCAGCGACCAGCACACCAAGGACATGGCGCTGCTGTTCCTGCTCTTTCCCTGCGGCATGATCCGCGGGGCTCTGGCCAATCTGGGCGTCACCGCGATCGTGAACGCCGATATCACGACGCTGCCTGGATGTACGTTCGTTCTCTCATGGCTGGCACTCGCACGCATGGCTTACTTCAGACTGACTATCGTACACTGCTGCTGCGTAGGTCTATTTAATATCAAGATCAAAGGATGAGAGGGAATGGACGCACAGCTAACAGACTTGATTGACACGCTCACACAGCAAACGCCACTTTGATTTCACCATTTCCTCAGCCTTGCTTATCTCACATTTGTCTAGCGCTCTTTGATCACTTCAGGTCGTCCAGATTCAGGCCGCCGAGCGCGTCCTGGCCAAAGTTGTTGATAAACTCGTCCAGTTCGTCCGTGTGACCTCCGCGCGCGCGGCCGCGCGGCAGGTGGTCCGGGCGGTACAGATCCACGATCAGGATCGTGCGCGTCTTCTCCGTGTGCTGGTTGTACGCCAGATGCAGTTTGCTGTCGTCGAACACCAGCAGTTCGTTCTCTTCGTGGTACTTGGTCTCGCCGCCAACGACCATGGCGCAGCAAGAGTCGCCGTTGTCGAGCTTGGGCACCACGAGCGCCAAATGGCAGCGCAAGATGTCGTTCGACAGATCGGCCCAGCCGCGATGCGCGTTCAGCGTGGTCTTGGGTCCAAGCTTGGAGAACAGCGCGGTGCGGATGCCCGGCAGGTTACGCAGGATCTCGACCGTGCGTGGGCAGAACTCGCACGTCTGATCGACCCAGGTGGTCTTGGACGCGTCCCAGGCAGGGAACGTGTAGCAGAATGGGAACACGCGCCAGTCGCTCTCTTCGGAGGCGTAGTGCTTCTCGGGCCAGTTGGGCCAGGACGCGGCGTCCTGCACAGCCTGCATCTCTTTCAGGATCACGGCGGCGTTGGCCTTGAGCACCTCCAGCTGCGGGTAGACCGAGGCGTAGTCGTAATAGTTGGGCAAATCGTCGTCCTGGATCTCCTCGTAGTCGGACGACCAATCCGATCCGTCGTCACGCGCTTCGTCGCTCCATTCGCCACTATCATTGTCGACATCATCATCGTCATGGGCGTGGGCCGCGTCAAGCGCGTCCGTGCTGGTCTTCTTGAGGCACAGAAGGCGGAATCCGCTGGCGCCGGACTGCAAGTCTTCAAAGGACGTGGAGTTCTGCACGTGGAAGAAGTCCTCGAGCTCCTTCTGGAAGTCCGCAGGGATCAACTGGCGGATCAGCGTCTCGGTCGTGGGCGAGCTGGCCTTGCAAGCCTGCAGGACCTGCTGCGTCACGACCCGCTCCTGCAGCATATCAAAGCCTGGGATCTTGTTGGTGTTGGTCATGGGCACGCCAGCGATGATCGGTGTCAGGAGTTGCTCCTGGATGTAGTCCTCGGCGGCGTCCTTGGGGATGAAGTCGGCCACAAGCAGGAAGCCGCCGGGCTTGAGCACGCGCTCGATCTCACGCACAGCGAGCGGCAGGTTCTGAACTTCCTGTAGGCATTGAACAGCGCACACGACGTCGACCGAGTGGCTCGGCAGGCCCTTCATATTCTCGCACGACTGGTGCAGGAACCGCGGCGGCGAGCGCTTGGTCTGCTCAGGCGTGGCTTGCTGTGTCATCCAGCGCGTCCACGTCTGCTTGCTGCGCGTGAGCGCCTGGCTGGAGAAGTCCAGGCCCAGCAGCTGCGCGTTCGGGCAGAGCGATTGCAGCTCGCACAGGCCGCCGCCGGCGCCGCAGCCGATGTCCAGGATGCATCCGGGCGCGAATGTCGCGATCTTGCTGTCTTCGCTCGCCGGCACAAGGCCCAGCAACTCGCGGTACAGGTTCAGCTGGTACTGCTCTTCAGCATTGCGCTGGGGCTTGGGCGGGCTCGCAGGCGTGGACGCCGCAGATGCAACGGAGGAAGCGGCTGTCGACGCGAGTCCGACGTTGCAGCACACGCGATGATGTTGCGCGTACAGCGACGAGTGGTAGAGCCCGTCGTAGAAGTCCTGCAGACCCGTGACCGCGCCAATGGCCCGGCTCGTGTGGCGACTGGCCATTGCGAGGGGAGGAGGATGGAAGGATCGGTTCAGTCGGAGGCCCGTGGCGGCGTTCTCGCTAATGAGGATGCGGCCGGAGGGGGCTTCAACCATCGAGGCGGCATGGATGAGGCTCCGGCCGCGCGACAGATGATATCCGGATCCTCTTTTTGAGCAACCGACCCTCTCCCGTTGGATGCACGATTCACCGTTTTAGGGTGGGAGCGAAATGATCCAAGTTGCCACATGAGGGTAGTCACGCGTCTATGACGGGTACACACCGGCCTCAAACTGACCACATCGTGTGATCGAAAGACGAGGCAGACGTGGAAAGTTTGGGGAAATTGCAGAAAAAGCACCAGTATCGAATGCCTTGCGCCGTCAGCGCATGGGCTCTCGTGACGCAGGCACCTGTCTTGTTGCTTTAGCATCAGACCCGACAGCGACAGTCTGTCATTGAATGGGGCCACGTGGGTTTATTAACCAACAGCGAAATGGAGTTGGTTCTGATTCCTCAGTTGACTTGCTGCTTCGTATCTTTGCAGTCATACAACACGCAAGCCTGTCCTTGGCAGCTGCGGTGCCATCCATTCATTAGCGTCAGCCCACTCGCTACAGTAGGAAATGGAGGGCCACATGGAGGCAAGCGCTGCCACCACACACGCGTCAGGCCCGGCTTGAAGCCCGAAGATCGGATGACCATCACTCGTTTTGCCTGGCCTCTTGCGATTCTCAAAACACAGTAGTTCATAATAGTACCCCCGGGGTGACTACTTTGGCTGCCGCCGCCCCTCACTCGTTCATGCAAGTGAGTTGAGCTGAGGAGCCATGAACCAGAGCATGAAGCAGCGCACGCTCATCGAGTGGTGTCCGCACGACGCGTCGCTCTTCGCCGTGGGCGCGGAGAACCTGCGGCTGTTCGAGACCACGATCCTGGACCCGACCGACAGCATGGACCCGTCCGCCATGCTGCTCACGACCCAGCGCAAGCGGTCCTTCCGCATGGTCCAGCTCCAGGCCAAGGTCACGCAGCTCAAGTGCATGCAGTGGCACCCGTTCGCGTCCACGCCGCTAATGATCGCGGCCGGCATGGGCTCGGGCAAGGTCGTGCTGAGCGACTTCCAGGACTCGCGCGCGCGCATCGTGCGCGAGTTCGTGCCCAAGTACCCGCGGCCCTGCAACGCCGTGGCGTGGAACACCAGTCTGCCGCAGCACCTCGCGGCCGGCTTTGAGAAAGTGCGCAGCGACTTCTGCACGCTCGTGTGGGACGTCAATGCGTCGTCGGCCGCGCAGGGCCAGTCCAGCATCATGGGCAGCGCTGTGGCCACGGGCAGCGTGGTCGCCAATTCGAACGGCCTTGTCGGCTCAGGCTCCGTCGTGGGGAGCGCGAATGTGGTGGGCGTGGACGGTGTGGACTCGAGCGGCTCCGGCGTTGGCGGATCCACTGGAAGCTCCGGGGCGTCCATGTCGAGCAACTCCAACAACAGCAATCCGGGCGGTGTGGGCGGCGTTGGTACACGCAGCTTTGCACGGGACGGCGAAAAGCCGCTGCATGAATTGGCGAATTCCGAAGCCACGGTCGCGGTCTCCTGGGTCCCATTGCAGCCAACATGTCTGGCCACAGGCACCGGCTTCAAGTGGCTGCGTATCTACGATCTGCGCACCAAGGGATCGTCACCATTGAGCGTCGTGGCGCACAACAAGATGGTGCTGGGCGTGGTCTTCGACGAGCACCGCCCGCATCTGCTGGCCACGTACTCGGACGCGCCGCAGGATCCTGTCAAGGTCTGGGACATTCGTCGCATGGAGACATCGACCGGTCCGCTCGTGTCGCTGCAGCAGTCGAGTCGCAATCTGACCCAGGTCTCGTGGTGTCCGTCCAAGCCGGGTATTGTCGTGACGTCGTCTGCCGAAGAGAAGTGGATCTCATTGTGGGACGTCAACAAGCAGGACAGTGAGAGCAGCAGCGGTTTAAGCAGCGCCGCGAACGGTAGCAGTGGGTCCTCGACTGCGCACATCAAGAAGCCCTTTCGACGGCGCTACACGTCGGATCCGCTGAGTGCGTTCTCGTGGCAGAATGTCCGTGTGACCTCACCGTCATCGCCAAAGCGCTCGCTCGCTCAAGACGATGAGATGAAGGACGTCATGGCCGCGGCGTTCCCAAATCGGTTGCTGACTGTGTCCATGAACGGTGAAATCGAAGATATCTCGGTCCACGACTCCATGCCCGTCTCGGTCTCGTCCAATGGCGAGCTGGCGTTCAGTTGCGGCAAGGTCTCCTTCAGCGGGGCCTATTCAACTACGAGTGGCAGCGGCAGCAGCAGCAGCCAGCGCGTGGAAGACGATATATCAAAAGAGATGTACCAGCTTGCCCGCCAAGGGTATTCGGTTGTGGTGACCAAGAGCTTGAAGCTGTTCAATCCGAACACGCAGCGGCATCGCCAGTTGAACGGTCTCTGGCGTTGGGTGGACCATATTGAGGCTTTACGTCGTGCTCGCGTTACCCAAATCGCACAATCCGGTGGTGTGAATGGGGTCGCGATATCAGGTCCGTTGCGGGGCTGGCCCTGTGATCCGCATCTCTTGGTGGTCGCCGGTGTGAAGAATCTGCTCTCGACGGCAGCTGAGTCAGCCACAAATGCCGATGCGGCCAATTCGCTTTCGTTTGTCCAGTCCCCTGAATTGTCAGCGCTCAACACGATCACATCAGTGATGAAAACGGACCCAGTGCTTGGCTGTCCCATGTACGATGGTCTGGGCAGACGCTTAGCACTTCTGGCCTGCAATTGGGACCCAGACAATGGCCAAGGAGGGCTCGTCAGCGGTTCAAGTTCGCTTGCTACGGCTGATAACGGGCAGGGCAACGCAAGCACTCGCAATATGTCTCTGCATCGCAGTAATTCAGGCGTGTGGAACGGTCAAAAGAATACCGATGAGAGCCCAGGCTTTGGCGCTCGATCGTGGTACGAGACAACGCGGCACGAATTGCGGGGCATTCTCAGCAAGTGCGAGACGGAAGGCAACTATACGCGCGGTGCAGCGCTCGCTGTTTTTCATGGAGACTTGAACGCTGCCGTGATGCTGCTACAAAAGGGAGCCATGTGGCTCATCCAGCGTCAAGGCATGAACTCGCCGTCGGCGTCTTCGCCCATTTCGGCCGATGTGCTTCAGCTCGTGGCCATGGCTGTTGCAGGCTACTCCTCTTCAGCGGCCATGAGCATGGGCGGCCAGTCCTTGTGGTCGACCATGTGCCAACAGCTTTTGAAGCGCGAAGAAATCCAATCGACCACTCAGCCTCGGTACTTGTATGCGCTCTTGTCATTCCTATGTGTGACGAGCTCGTATTCATCCGCCAACAACAACGGCGGTCTCAATGCCATGCGAGCAAACGCTCCGCCGCAGCCACGAAGAAGCAACAACCGACGAGCCTGGGGCAGTGTTGATGGACTGTCCCTTCTTGCTGGTCCAAAGCCACCGACCACGGGTGTGTACTCATCCATTTTGAATGATGCCTCTCTGCCGTTGAGCGATCGGATCGCATTTGCGTGCCGGTATCTTCCTGGTGAGGATCTCCGCGCGTTTATCACGCAGCACGAAGACGACTGTGAGCAGTTTGGCCGCTTAGACGGCCTTTTGATCACGGGAATGAACGCCACTGGCCTTCGTCTGCTGCAAACATACCTGGATCTGACTGGCGATATCCAGACGCTGGCGCTCCTGGCAGCGCGTCTGCCGTCAGCTCACGTGTCCCAAGTGCCGTCGGTCGGGCGCTGGATTCTGCTTTACCAAGATCTACTGAACCAATGGCAGCTATTCCACGAACGAGCGCGGTTTGATGTCGGTCGAGCGCAACTGGAAGATGTCCTGGTCGGGATCGCGAATTACGCTCGCGATCCGGATGGCAATGATCTCAAGGCCGAGCTCGCAGCGCCGACGGCAATCTCGATCCCACCGCAGCTCTACGTTCGCTGCAACTTTTGTAACGCGTCACTCTCGCTGGCTAACCTGCTCCGCTTGGGAGGCTCGCACTCGTCGTGGCTGAACCGAGCCAAGCCTAAGTTGACCTGCTGTCCGTCCTGCCGCAAGCCGTTGCCGCAGTGTGCGCTCTGTTTGCTGCCGTTTGGCTCGCTCAACCCGTACTTTGAGCTGGCGCATCGTCGATCCAAACAGACAGCGGAGGCTGTGAACTCAGCCGTGGCCAACGCTGGCAATGATGCAGGTCTGATGATGATCGATGATCCTGCGCACATCGCTGGTTCGGGCAACACTGAGCATGAAAACCTGGCGCAGCTATCCAGCATTCCGTTTGTGGAGTGGTTCACCTGGTGCCAGTCCTGCAAGCACGGCGGCCACGCGCACCACATTGCGGAATGGTTTGAAACGCGTCGTGTGTGCCCCGTGACGGATTGCGGCTGTCAGTGCCAACATCTCGATCTGCCAGTCGAACGCAATGCGCAGATGCAGCAGCAGCAACAGAAGCAGCTTCAGCTTCAGCAACTCCAAATGCAGCAACAGCAACAGCAACAGCAGCAAGAGTTGCAGGCCTTGTCGCCACCTCCGGACGCCGCTCCTGTCCTGCGTGCGCAAAAGTCCGAGGCCTCGGCCAAGCGCACAAAGTCATTTTTCCAGCAAAAAAGCACGTCGATCTCGAATGCCGCTGGCCAGCAGCCCATGGCGTCCGGGAAGGCTCCGCTGCCACCCACTCCGCTGCGCACGGGGAGTTCCGGCCCCAACAGCGGAGGATTGGTCTCCAGCAGCTCCATGCTCTCGCTTCTCAGTGCTGGCCAAGCAGGCAGCAATACACTGGAGATGCCTGCCGGCAACGAGTCTTTCCTGTCTTTGGGCAGCAAGCTGGACCAACTGGACAAGGACGTGAGCACGAGCGGCGGCTACAAATTCATTTAAGAAGAGAATTGGAAACAACTTGTTTTGGGTGCTTAGATATTGGGATCGCGTGCGTGGGGTATCCTCCTGGCGCTTCCTTCGCGTCGGATACATGCCACGGCTTTGGATGGCTTCTCCTACCAGACTACGAGTGACAAAGGTGAAGTATTTTAACGCATCGCCAGCGGCGCGTCGCTTTCGCCCAGCGCCGACACACGCTTGCTGTAGTCATCCATGATCTCTTCCTCTGTCGTGCCCAGTCGCTTGAGCGCCTTGTCTCGAAGCAGCTGCTCCTCCGTGAAGCCGAACACCAACTCGGCCTTGGTCGCCGGTCCGGCGGTCTTGACCGAGATGCCCGAGTACCGTCTTAACTCCTCGCTGAGCGCGATGTCGATGTCAGAGATGCCGAGCTTCTTCATGCCCTTCTCTTTCTTGAGAATGTCTGTGTTCACGCCCAGGCGGTCCAGCGCATGGTGGCTGATGTCGTCCACAGAGTACGAGATCCGACGCCGCTCTGGGAACGAGGTTGCGCCGTCGTGCGCGCGAGGCGACGAGCGCGAGGTGCCACGCATGGACATGGACTGCAGCCGCACAGTGCGCGGCGAGACGCGACTGCTGGTCCCAGATCGAGAGATGCTGGACACACTCATCATTCGGGACTTTTGCGGCGAGATGTTGGAGCCCGATGGTGTGGAGTTGAGCGTTGGAATCGCAGACGTGTTCATGATGCGAGGAGTCCGGGATGACGAGACTGTTTGCGAGGACGAGTCGAGTCGCTGCTGCTCTTGGTGCTGCTCTTGCTCCTGCGCTTCGTCGTCCACTGCGAGCGGCAGATGCAGGATCTGTTCTTCTAGTTTTCGACGCGAGTGCTGGCGCTGCGAGGACAGCTCCTCGTGGCTGGTCGGCGGCGTCTCTATTTTGGCTCAGTGACACTCGGCGACGATCGCTTTCGTCGACTGACAACTGTTGCCAACGGCCCGAGGGCGGCAGCGACACAAGAAGGCGAGGGGGAGGAGGCTGCTTGCTGTTGAGCTCCGATGGGGGGAACAGTCGTGGTAGAGCCACGGGCCGAGTCACACGAGCGGTATTAATAGTCGCTTCGCCCCCTCAGAACCACGCGCGGTGGGTTCTGACCGCAGCCCGACAGTGATCACAATAGTAAAAGCAGAGGTGCTAGCAGGAGCACACGCAGCCCTGTTCTCTCTCTCGCGCATACGCTCTCTTTTGGTGTAAGTCCCTTCCTTTAGCGCATGAGTCAGAGAGGCCAGAGGCGGTCGTCATCCCATTCGGACATGGCTACTTGTACTTGACGAAGTCGTTTCGGTACACTGGGGGTACAGTAAGGAGGTTACTCTCGAGACTGAAGTTACGCTTTTGGGAACGTAACCTGTTTCCACGTTAAAAGGAAGATCCACGGTCATGCTGCCTCCACGTGCGTTGCTCATGACTCGTCCGCTCGTGCTGCGGCTAGCGCCTCGGCCCTCATGCAGCGCTGGGCAGTGCAAAGCGATCCAGCAGCGATGGCCTCAGCTGGCGGTGGCTGCTGACCGTCCATCGGCTTTTACTGGCGTGCGTGCGATGTCCAGCTCACACACACCACCCAGCAGCGATGACGTCAAGGCCAAGGACCTGACGCCGTTCCAGAAGCTGCAAAAGCTGATGCAGCCGTTCATGCATGGATCCAAGGCGCTATATCACGAGAACAAGACCGCCTGGCAGATCCGCCAGCGGCTCAAGCAATCCACGGGGGAAGGCAAGACCGCCCCGCAACTGACGCGTCAGGAGATGCTGGTGCTCCGCCAGGCGCATCGCGATCTGCTCAAGTCACTGCCGCTGCTGATGCTCTTCTGCGTGCCTATCCTGGGCTACATCGCGCCTGTGATCGGATTCCAGTTCCCCAAGCAGCTACTGCCATCCCAGTTCTGGCGTCCGGACCAGAAGACGCAGTTCCTGCGCGAAGATGCGCAGGCCCGCGCCGCGTACTACCCGGAGCTCGTTCAACTGCTGCTGCAAATCGATCGTAAGGACAAGTGCCTGCAGGAAATGCTGGCGAATGCCAAGGCGAAAGACGGCGGCAGCGCTGATGCCGGTCTGCTTCCTGTGCAAGTGAGCGAACTGGTGCCGTTCTTCGAGGAGCCCGCGGCGCTGTCCAAGCTATCGCGCCACCACGCGCACGTGATCGCTCAGTCAATCGCACTCGTGCCAGCGTTCGCCTCGCTGCTCAAGCTTGTGCCCGCTGAAGTGATCCTCAAGCAGCTGGAGAAGCGTGCGGACCAGCTCAGCGTGGACGACCAGATGCTGCTGAAGGAAGGCATCGATGATCTCTCGCTCAGCGAGCTGGAGTTCGCCTGCGAGGAGCGCGGCATCACGTCCGGATACGGCAAGATCGAGGCACTGCGTTCCGCGTTGCGAGAGTGGTTGTCCATGTACGACACGGACCATCTCCAGGCGCCACCCTTCCCGCCGTCGCTGCTGCTGCATGCGCCGGCGTTGGCTCGTTTTTCCCCGGACGAGGAGACGCCTTCTCCTTAGTGTCGTGCATTGTGTAGGCCACCTTAAACATTGGAATTGATCACCTTAATTTGGGGCAACTTTATCTTGGTTTTGATTTGGATCGCGACTGTTGAGATGGAGGCGCTGAAAGAGGCGGCGGCGGAGCTCTGTGCGTTGATCGGCCATTCCTTTGGCCCCTGCGCACAGGAGACACTGCTGCTTGCACCGCCGAATGCGCCTGTGATCACGTCGGACGGCCATGCGGTTCTCATGGCCTGGCGCAATGTGCGACGAGGAGCAGTGCGCGACCAGGATGCCATGGCGGCGTTCCTGCTGGACGCAGCGCATGGCGTGCACACACAACTAGGTGACGGCACCAGCACGTTCCTGCTGATGGTGCATGCAGCCTTGAAGGCATGCAGTGGTCGTGACAACGGCACTCTCTCGCAGCAGCAGCTCTCGTCGGCGTTTGGCCAGCTCAAGGTGCGCTGGAGATCGCCCGAAGATGGCTTTGCTGTACAGAACAATGCGATGCGGATACGAGCATGCATTGAGATCGACCCAGCCACGAGTTTGCCCACGAAAGAGGTGAGCCATCTGATCGTTCGGTCGGACTCCATGGATGCGGTTCTTGTAACACTGGTTCCTAGTTCCATGCCGCCATAGCCAACGTCCTGCAGACCGCATTGCGGGGCATGGTGCACGACCGCATCGCTGCGCTCCTGGTGGAGATCGTAGTCGAGTGGGTTTTCGCAGCGTCACCGGCTACAATTCACTCAGAGGAACCAGCTTTAAACGCTTGTCAGCTCTGGCAGCACGTCCAGTTTGTGCTCAAGCATGCTCCGGATCGGATCCTGTTTGCGCTGTCCACCTCCATCGATGACTCGCACGTGCTTCCGGCAGATGACTTCATCGTCGAGCGCTCTCTCATGCTTTCACAGCCGCCGGAGCTGCTTTTGGACTCCGATGCGGCCGCCGTGCGCTTTGTGTGCTTCACATGCCCACTCTCCATGTCTCCCGATGGAGCGAATCCCGTGACGATCTCCAGGCCAGAGACCATGGATTCGCAAGTGCGTGGGCTCTGTGCAACCACCGAGTGTTTGCGAATGCTACGCGAGCAATTGGATGTACGGCTGCTGATCTGCTCTGGCACTGTGGAGGAGTCTGTGGCCAGCATCTGCACGCAGCTGAAGATCGCGTGCGTTCAATTGGCCGAAGACCAGGACATCGACCAACTCTGTATCATCACTGGCATCACGCCACTCGCCAGCATCTTTGACCAAGTCTCTGACTCGCAGCACGTGGGCGTGGCCTCCGGAGGCGTCGCTCGAGTGCGCATGAGCCAGACTGCGTATTTGCATTTCCACGCATTGCAAAGCCGCCCTTCTTCCTTGACGCAGCGTCAGCGAGTTGTCCCTCAGATGATTCTCAAGGCGCCAACAAAAGGCGTGTACAAGCAGCTCTATGCGGCAGTGTACAAGGCGCTGCGCGTGCTCGCGAGCTGGTGGAAACCGGCAGAAGCCAGCGAGCTAAAGCAGGATTTGCAGAATGAAGTCTACTGCTGCCGTGGAGCGGGTGTCGGGGAAGAAGCTGCGGTGCGCTGGCTGCAAGACGAGTCACTATGGAGAGCTACTCTGGATCCTGGAGCTACGTTCGTTCGGCGTGTGATGGCCAATGCCTTGATTGACGTCATCGTTCTGCTGCGCTCCAATCTCAGCAGCAACAGCGCCAGCTCCAACAACTCGCTTCGCACGAGGCGGCGTGAGCTGCTGGATCGATTGACTCGATCCAACGACAGCCAGAAAGCAGCTGCCAAGCAGCATGCGAAGGCACTGGTGCTGGACCCACAGCACGTGATCCCGACGCTCGCGGGGCTGATCCGAGTGCCGATGTTGGAGGAAGCAGACCCTCTCCAATACGGTGTCGTCCATCCCTGGAACCGACTGAACGCGCTCGTGCTGCTGGTTCTGGAGACACTAGAGCGCGCTTTCCGCATCAACCGCATTGTGCGAGTCAAGCGGCTGCCCAAGACTCAGGACGACGAGGACACTGGGAACCAATGCCTAGACTCATAAAACATGGCCATTGTGTTACTCTCTTGTTGGTCTGCTTACTGCGCACTGTTGGCCTTGACCATGGCCTCCACCAGCGCAAAGTACGTCTCGATGGCATCCACGACGTGGTACGCAGTCGCTCCAGACGGTGAAGCGCCGACGGTCGCGACCTGTACCACGCGGGGAACGTGCTTGGCCAGCTCCTCCGCGGCTTGGAGCTCCACTGGAACGGACACAGCAACACACCCGTTAGCAGGCCAATACACCTCATGAGCCATGCGACATGGATGAACGCACCGTCGATGTGGAGCTGCGGCTCGATCTGCCGCACGAACGCGATCTTGCCGATGGTAGTGGAGCAGAACAGCAGCTTGTGCGGCTTGAGCGCTCCGGGCACCTGCTGCGTGATGAACGCACGCAGCGCATCCATGCGCTCCGAGTCGCTCTCGCTGCCCACTTTGGCCAGCAGGTACACGTCTCCGATCTGCGTGAGGTCCGTCAGCAGTGTGGGGACGGCGTCCGAGCGCCACGCGACCACGTCACCGGCCTGCGTCACGAGCGTATCCACGCACAGCGTGATGGAACGCGCGCCGTTGCGCGAGGGCAGTGCGCGATGGAGCAGCAGCTGCCGCTCGCTCAAGTTCGTGGTCACAATGGCATTCGCTGGGGTCTGTGCAGCGTTCGGCGGCAGGCGGGCCCCGCGACCGCCGCCACGTGCCCCTGCGGCCGCATTGCCAGCAGCACCTGCGGCTGTGGGCGCCTGCTGCTGCTGCAGATACACGTATCCGGTGCTGAGCAGCACGACCAGCAGCAGGATAAAGAGACCTAGCAGACTCTCGTCCAGCATGCCGTCGAAGATCTCGGCCACAGTCGACGGCATCTTGTTGTCGCTCATGTCCGCCGGCCTGATTCCCCTACGATAGTGACGGGCTTTGATTATGATATCGATGACAGCCCCATGGAAGTGTACAGTACACAGTATAGTTCACGCTACGGATGTATACTTAAGGCCCAATCCGGATATGAATCATGTATAGCGCTAAAGAGAGACTAGGTATTTTGCAGTACGCTGACTACCTAATAGTAGATCCAGACACAAATTAGCACGCTTCCAGCTCCAGCTTGGCCTCACGGAGACACTTGATCTCGTGCTGGAGCTGCTGGCGCATGGCCATGTTGCGCTCCGAGTCCTGCATGAGCCGCGACAGCTTATCGTCCGTCGTGCCCATGAGCTCTCGCTCCATGGCCGGCAGGAACCTGTCCAGCATCAGGCCGTTCACGCGCATGGGGATCGTGTCCACCACGCGCCGCACAGCCACGTCCAGATACACCTCAAGCGCGATCTTCATCTCAAAGGCCTCGCGGTCCTCGTTCCACAGCGACATGGTCTTGAGCAGCTGCAGGACCGTCGAGACCGCGATCGAGCCGCCACCTTCAGCGTTGGCCGCGGGCATGGCCAGCTCAAACTGGTCCTGCAGCCGCGAGAAGCGCAGCTCATCGACGCCCGTGAACAACTTGGTGTCGTGCGTGTACGGCCGCGACTCGTCATGCAGCAGCGCCTCGATCTGCTGGACCGCATTGGCGCTCAGCGTGGCCGGCACGTCGTTCGCACAGCTCTTGATGTATTGCTCCACGCGGGACGAGGCCTGCAGGTCCGCGATGATCTGGTCCGAGACCAGCTTGGTCTGCTGGCGGTACTCCTTCACGAGCGCCATGGTCGGCTGCGCCCACTGGTCCACAAACTGGCGGAACAGGTTGCAAAACACGCGGTAGGACGGGAAGATCGCCAGCTCGTCGCCTCGATTGGCCTGGATAAACCTCTTGAGTTCGTGCAGCGGGCGCAGCTTCCAGCGCGTGGCGCCCAGCCACTCGTCCGGCAGTTCACGGCATTGGATCTCAGTTCCTTCGCGCCGCACGATCTCGTAGCAGTCACGCCACTGGTCACCATCCAGCACCTGGACTCTGTCGCCAATGGCCACGCGCTCGTGCTTTCGGTCGTCGCCCTCGTCGTCCTGAAGCAGCTGCTTGGTGGCCTGGATCGCGGCCTCAAAGTGCAAGTCTTTCTGGTGCAGCCCAGCGCGTAGACGAGTGTCGCTGGTGGGCTTGCCCTGGTGGACCCGCCACTCGGCTCCATCGTCACGCGATGCCGCAGACGACGTGACCAAAGGGCTATGGCCCTGGACGTCGTACTCTCCGATCATGACCGCCTTCATTTGCTGCAGATACTGGTTGGCCCACTTGGAGAACTGGTGGCGGCGCGTGGCTTCGGTGTCCAATGCCGATCCCATGGCCTCGAGCGCCTGCTGGGCCAACTCCGTGCGCTCGTCAATCTCGTGGATGACCTTGGGCAGCGAGCGACGGATATTGTCCTGCAAGATCATCACCAGTCGGTCCGTGAGCCGCTCAATGCCCCAAATGTGGCCCGGCAGCTTGCGCCAGTACTCGTGCTCACGGAAGAAGCTGCGCTCATTGCTCCAACCCTGCTCGATGCTGAGCCCGTTGGTCAGCTCGCGCTGGTTGCGGCATTTCACGGCGTGGTAACCCAAGTGCATGCGCTTCTTCTTGTTCAGCAGCAGGTCGTGCACAGCCTGCTCGGCGCCATTGTCCACCAGGTCCACCTTGGTCACCACTGCGATCGTGCGCACGCCCTCGGGGTCGGCCTCTTGCGCGGCCTGCAATATCTCCGTGTTATGCATGTCCACGTTGGCCGGCACGACCGCGATGATGATCGTGCGCTCCTGCTTCATGTACCGGTTCACGAGCTGGCGCACGCGCGGGATGATGTCGTGGTCCTCGTGGTCGCCGACCGTGCGCACGAGTCCCGGGAGATCCGTGAGCGTGAGGTTTGGCAGGCTCGGGCCCCAGAGCTCGATCACGATCTGGTCGTCGCTGATGGACTGACCCTCGGCCACGAGCCGCTGCGTGAGTCGCGAAATCGCGTCCGGGACGTCGTCCATGTCCAGCAGCTTGGCCTCTTCCTCGGCCTCGTCATCCACCGTCGATGCAGCGCCGGTGCCTCGGTACCGAAGCAGACGCACGCGACCACGGAACGTCTCGGCCTTGCTGAGAATCAACTGCGTCGGGCAGCGCGTTGTGAGCTGGTCGGACGACGGGAACGACACGCCCGAGAGCGCCGAGAGCAGCGACGACTTGCCGCTGGAGGTGTCGCCCATGACCGCGATCTGCGGCAGCTCAATGTACTGGTCCAGCCCGATCTCTCGAAGGCGGTCCACGAGCACACGCTCTTCCTGGGCCTGCATCACGGTCAGAAAGTCTCCGCTTGTTCCTCTGTTGACCGGAGCCATGGCTATTGGTGCTGGGGCGTTGGTGTTGGCTGGAGAGAATGCTCGAATGAGTGTGAAGCAGGAGCGCGGCAGAAGCATTGTCGCTAGCCATCAAACGTGACGAGAGAAACAGTCAAGAGACCTCCAGCGCAAGAGAATGGGATTATCTGTTCTTGCTCTCGGTCTGCAGCACGTATTGAATCTCGGCCGCGGTCGGGCGATCGGCCGGGTTCAGCGATAGACACGCAGCGCCCAGCTCTCGAAGCCATTGCGGCGCGTTCGGCGAGAACTGGGCCTGCAGAGAGCCCAAGGCCACCTTCTGCAGGATGGCCGTATCGGGCATCGTCCGGCCGGAGTCAGTGCTCTTGGTGCTGGCGTACGGCATCTGCTGCGAGTCCAGCTCGGTCAGCACCACGCCGAACGAGAAGATGTCGGCCTTCTCGTCGTACCGCTCGCCCATCATGACCTCTGGCGCCATCCACAGCGTGGTGCCCACGCCAGCGGTCATGGTCCGGTCGGAGCTCTCGCGCGAGACGCCAAAGTCCGTGAGCTTGGCGTTCCACTCGGCGTCCAGCAGAATGTTCCTGGACTTGAGATCGCGGTGGATCACGATCGGAGCCAGCGAGTGCAGATACGTCAGTGCGTGGGCTACGTGCATGGCGATCTTGGTCTTGTCGGCGTCAAAGCCCTGGTGCTTGCTCTGTGTCTCGTCCCATTGCTTGATCAGCGAGCGCAGATCTCCGCCGTCCATGAACTCAAGCACGACGCACAGATCGCGGAGCGAGTCCCAGGCCACGCCGATAAAGGTCACCAGTCGTGGATGGTCGATTGAGGCCATGATCTTGGCCTCGCCCAGGAACGAGTGGATCTGCTTCATGTCGCTGCGGATCGCAGGCTGCAGCATTTTAATCGCCACGCGGTCACCCTTGTAGGTGCCGCGGTAGACCTCGCCAAAGCCGCCTTGACTGACCAGCGCCTCTACGACCACGCGGTCGCGCGGGATGCGGGCGACCTGGATGGCTTGGTCGATCGGTGGGCTGCTGGAATCCTTGGGAGAGCCCGGACCCAGCAGGGATCCGTGTTGCCGCGTGACGTTGTTGGGAGTGGAGACCGATTGGTAGGTCGGCGGCGTGTCCTCGCTGCAGTCCTCGCTGCTTTTCATGTGCTTCTTGCGGTGGAACCGGCGCCAGACCAAGGCGATGATGGCGAGAATGACGACAACGGCGACGGCGGACCCAGCAACTGTGGCCGAGCTGGAGCTAGAGCCTAGAGCGTGCATACAGCGTGTGAATTTGACGTGGACACGAGAGACGAACGGTAAAGGCTACTTGTTACGCACCGGATGAGATTGATGCCGGAGCTGACACGTAGCTGCTGCCGGAGCTTGCCTCTTTGTGGATCTGACTGACGCCGGAGCCACTGCTGGATGCGCTCATAGAGCTGCTATTGGACGTATTCGGCGCGGTTGAAGACGTTGAAACGGAAGCCGAAGGTGTCGCAGAGCTTGTTGAGGGCGATGTTGATGCGGTGCCAGAAGGCGTTGACGCTATGGCGACGGATGAGGAGGTCGGTGTCGACGTGGACACAGGGTTTGTCTTTGTGGCAGACGACGAGGCGGGCGTTGACGAAGCAGCCTTAGTGACAGCAGGTGCTGACGTAGTTGCAGCAGGCGCCGACGTCGTCACTGGGGGAGAAGCAGTCACGGGTACTGGAGTCCCAGTCACGGGCGCGGGGGTGTCGGTCACAGGCGCGGGGGTGTCGGTTGGCGTCGGCTCTGAAGACGAAGGCTCAGGAGCATTGGACGAGGGGGTATCTGTCGGCTCGATCGTGGGGGTATCCGTCACAGGATCATCGCATCCATCGGTGGTTGGGTCGCATGAGTCGGCGTTGACCACGGCCAGCGCAGTGACTGCCATCGTCGCAAAGGCCCTGACGGCGGCTGAATCGAAAAGAAAAACGCTCATGGTCTCGTGCTGCAGATCCAAGAGTGGGGTATCAGGTCGCTGAGCCGAGCGCTGGCCGTGGGTTCGCTTGGCCTGAAACACCCGCGGGGCATTGGCTAATGGAAAGGTTGAAGTTTCCAGCTTGAAACTTTGGGAATTGTAGCGTCGAGAGTTTGATTTCCACCAATTATATTGCTTGAATTCGTTTTTGACCCAATCAGCTGACACTGGGAAACAGCCGAGCGATGGGTTGGCGACAGTTTCATGGCACTGGATACATGCCGCCTCTTCATCGCTTCAGCCGTCTGAATGCTGAGCGCACGTACGTGGAGCTGAACACAATTCCTGTCTGAACGACAGACCAGTCGCAGATCTAGCGTAGCGTGCGCATGTGGACCATTCTGCGGCCGTTTCAGTGAACCCACCAGCTCCACTAGCACCGCCTCAGCAGCGACCTCATGCACCACTCTCCGATTTGCCCAGCGCGCGCACGAGACCATGAGCGTTTTTCTTTTCGATTCAGCCGCCGTCAGGGCCTTTGCGACGATGGCAGTCACTGCGCTGGCCGTGGTCAACGCCGACACGTGCGACCCCACCACCGATGGATGCGATGATCCTGTGACGGATACCCCCACGATCGCCGACAGATACCCCCTCGTCCAATGCTCCCGAGCCTTCGTCTTCAGAGCCGACGCCAGCGACTGACA